>JAHWFP010107103.1:0-24326 GCA_023313725.1 Lithobius niger
CAACACAAGAGCACAAACGAGTTTAAGGGAGAAAAAACTTGAGTGTTCCAAAATATCTATAACTACCCGCTGCAGGAGGGGTATTTAATTAAAATATCTTACAAGAACTATCCTATCAGTTTGTTAATAAATCAGTTACAAACATTTATGGGCGTAAGTAAGAATTTCCGCATTTTTTATTTATATTGTTACACTTTAAGTATACGCAGTCTTTTATGTTGCTTTGATGTAGCCTATCATTTCCTGTGTTTCGGTTTCTTTTTTTTACACGCTTCAGTTTGCTGATGTTCACAAGTTGTGTCTCCATAGAAATGATCATAGAATGTAAATGAAAGTCCTTAAGTCACGTATTACTAAAATTATCCTAGATGTCGTATTTAAATTAGTATACGTTTTTACATCGATATTTGTTATTTATTTGTATTTATCTAATCGCATATGTTTTTGCTGCTACGCTATTGTAAGCCAAGCCAATTTCGGTATAAGCTACCATCCTTTGATCCCTGGCTTGGTTACTATAGAAACTCGAATGTAGTACACACTGAGACAGTGTTTAAATAACTTCAAGTGACCATTCCTTGAGTGAAGATGCATTGTGGACATGTAGGTACACTGTATAGCTCCTGTGAAGCATATTTTTTACTGTGTAATACATTACCTACAAAATGAACGATTCGGGCCTAACGACCAATTCTGTCGCCATTTGCAAAAGCTTTCAGGCCTTGTTGTAGGTTAAGACTTTAACTAACAATTTTTAGTTAGCTCCAGTCATAACCAGAAGCCGTTTCAGCAATCGACATTCCATCGTCAATCAATCAAATGCAAGCTAACCTGAAACAAGATCGCTTATCACTTATTAATTGCTCGCTTGGCAGACGATTTCGAGAGCTGATCAGACGCTTATCACTTATTAATTGCTCGCTTGGCAGACGATTTCGAGAGCTGATCAGATAAGCGGGCTGTGATTGGCTGATACACAAAAAAACAACCTTTTCCTATTGGCTAAAAAAAAAGCGAGAGATATACTTCGAAAAATTGATTGACCCCGACAGATCAAGAGCCCGGCCCAATCCAGTGAAACAATATGAGGCTCGTTTTTTGTTGGAATTAAAAGAATTACTATCCTGACTTGTAACAGTAACTAAGAATTTGAACTATAGTTCAGCAGTGCATTATTTAAGTATATATTTATGGTTTTAAGTTGCATTATTTATTGACAAGGAAACAAGAAATAACTTCTTTAAAAACAGTGTACTTGCAATCCTTTTCCGTGTTTGCAATTAAACAAATACTGGGTCTGACCCAAAATTCCGGATCAGCTGCAGAAATCGAATGACCATGTGACCCGGCAGAAAACTTTACCCAAGTGAAGCACCTGTGACCTAGATGAACCGATCAACTTGTTCCCACATTCAGGTCCATATTGACAGTCAAACCAGCAGTGCCTTTTGTTAGATCAGAATTATCGATATAATAACTGAGGTTGTGGAGGGGGAGAGAGAGTAGACTTCCATTTTGTCGTCCAGTTTTCCCAACAGTGCCACATCCAGAAAAGAGTTCTGGAAGAGATCAGGTAATCAGCGTAGAAGTCTGGTGAAGTGCTGCAAGTTTCTTCTAGCTCTCCCATGCTGTTTTACGTTGCTTTCATTTCTATTTCTGGCTTATGTCATGGAGATTGCTATTCATTAACTCGGCAGCAGCCACTGGATGTGTCGCTGTCATGGTTGTGGCCGTTACTGTCTGTGCTAAAGTAGCGCTAAGCTTGCGGCTGATCTTACATTAAATCAACCAGGCTGCAGTCTTTTAACTTATTTCTTGGTGTAGTTTCCTACATCATGGACCCTCTTTTCTTGAGAATTTTAATGAATAAAATTCTGGATCTTTATGAAGGAAGTTTCTTCATGCGATTCATTGCCATAATGTAAAAATTAGTTTGAAGTCTTCGGTTCAGCTAGGTCTCGACCTGATTTGAATGTTTACCCTAGTATAATAATCTACATTTATGCACTGCACACTTAAATGTTATCCACGGGTGTATTAATGGTACTGCTACGTAGTTTAACACAAGGTTTGAAAACTAAGACAATTTAACTTGTCTTGTATTAATATTTTAATGCTGCTTATTCTACGAAGTCTCTAGGATTGCTGTTTTAATTAATTGATGTATATCTTGTCTTTTAATGTATCTCACTTGAAGCACTATTTAAAAGCTTGTAAATGTCCGGCAGTTTACAGATGTTTCGGAGGTAGTTTTACTCCTGAAATGTTATGTCTAAAAACGTAATGTACACTGTTCCCAAGTTCTAACACAACAGTGAACGAGATGGAATTCGTATAATTTAAATTGCGATTTTCGAACGACCGTTATAGTATTACAGAGATTGCGTCCATTGTTTGCGTCCCTAGGGTATGATGTGTAGATCATCTTACAGACACAGAAGGGTGGACCTATAGGATAGTGACTTGTGACGCCAGTAAAACTAGGCTTGTCATCCTGCCCTCAGGGATTATTGTAATGTGCATGCTCAGTAGTCGTTGCGCGAGCAGGCTCACAGTGCTCACAGAATCCTCATTGCCTGTATAAAAGGCAAGCTCTTGTTTCCACCTCATTTTGCTTACGTAACCTGCGTAGCTGCGGGAGTCTATGCACGAGTCCACTGGGGCACGGGTCAATCAAGGATGGGGCCTACCCGCTTAAGATACCGGAACGCTGAGGAATAGTCACGATCGGACTATGGCTGGTAAGGTACAGTAGGAAGATCTTCTGTTCTGTTTAATTCATCTAACGTTAATGATTGCGTAGTGTTGGAACCACGGCTACCTCCCTTGAAGACATGTAAATCTTCGTTACTGTCACCATTAGAAATTAGTCTATAAATTCGGATCAGCTGTAATTGTAACGAGTTCTCTAAGATTGTTTATTTAGCGAGAAAGGCAAATATCTTATTTCTCATAAATTGGTATTTCTCGTACAGTTCCGACACGTGCTCTGCTCAATGTCGAAGACTGTGCGACCATCATCAGTTAAAACAAAATCAAGAATATTGTTGCCTTGTATTGGCTCAGATATCAACTGGATGAATCCAAAACCTTCAATCTCATGCATGAATTTGTTGTGAACATGATTTGACGGACTCGCAACAGAACAATCGGCAACACCATTACTATGTTAGAGTAATTTGCAAGAATTGCAGAATTTATGAATGCACTCAGTTTATCAGTAGCACCTCACTGTAGTTAATAATGAAATTTAATTTGCACTCTGTGAACTCAACTGCTACAGCCTCGGCTTTGCAGAGAGCAAACGAGTTACGATGGCAAGCCACTTCTAAAGATGACCGCAATTGCACCAGCACAAGTGCCTTATCCCTCCGAATCTCATAGACAAAGCAACCAATGACTTCTGTCTGGTCATTTTAGTACTCAACCGAGTTTCCACAGTGAATAAAATGTCGAATTTGTTTGAAGCTAGTAGTAAGTGAAGCCAGTTCGACAGCATATTCATGGGGGAAAAAAACAACAAAGATAAACCTCATCTTACCTCTCAAAATTTCTTTGCATATGTCGCAAGCTGTTATCTTTTTAAACGTGTATTCTTGAAAAAGGTGCAAATTTTCGTAAGTCTGTAAAGCCTTTTCGGATTCCTTGCGTTCCAATTTCCTATATATTAGAAAATTATATTAATGTTCACTTGAATTTGCAATAATTGAACTTTAAATGATTAGTTAGTACAGAAGCATACACACACCTGAAATGGACCCATAGACTAGAAATGACAATACACTACAATTTTTCGAACCAAAGGATTAGTAGCATAAAGTCTACTGCAGATCTGTCATTTTTTATGTGAATTTGACGTGTTATTAGTTCCTTTATACAAATGTAATTTGATATGACATAATATGTCAGCCCAAAAGCTTTAATACCACCTTGATATTTTCTTTAACTGATCCAGGAGATGCAGCCTGCAGTGGTTGCCATTCAACCCTATCAATTGCTATTGCTTAATCAGTGCGCATCACATGGAAATTGATGCGTTGCTTCCTATGTCGTACAATCATCGTTCATTGGAAGGTTAGCCTTGCACGAAATGTTGCAAAAATGAACAAAGCCCCCTGAGCAACAAGTCCTAATATCATGTGTACTAACAGTTAAAGGAAAAAACTTAAAATATTGCTACCAAAACTGAAATAGAAACATTTTTCTTTTCAACTAATACTGGGTGGGATTAAAGGCACATAAATCCCTCCGTTCTGGACGCTTTACTCTGCGTCACCTACGCTAAAATATAGTTTAAACGACCGCAGCACGCATTGCTCTACGACACTAGTTAACCTCATTTCGGGACCGCGGCAACGTGACACATCGTACGACCAAGTCGCAAACATGAGCGAAGGATTAATTATCCTTCCTTCAGGGCCGCGGCTTGCCAGCGATGTGGCGGGAGTTAAATACCGCTCGGACCGAGCCGTTTAAAACAAGCCTAATAACATTCACGCGCCACTACTGACATCTGCATCGTACCCTTAGACCAGCAAATGAAAGGTAAATCAGTTTATATAAAACTATTTCCGGTAATGTATCGAGTGAAACTGTTAAAATATACCGGAGGGAGTTATGTGCCTTTAACTTAGCAAACGTTTTGGTCTGTTGATATCACTCCTTTCAAAGGCCTTACTATTCTCAACTTGGTGACCCTTTTACCAGTTTTTGTTTTGGTACCGCTATTATGTCTAAAGCAGCTTTAGCTCGGCTGGAAAACTGTAGTTTGTCGAACACGAATATTTACCTAGTGCTGACACGTCGTTAAGTCGATGTAGTAAAAACACAGGTGCCGTTCCTTATGCGTGTTATAAAAGAAAGTAAGGATAAAAATAAAATGATTTGTACCAATAAAATGACCAATGATGATGAGGATGATCGTTTTCGAAACGTCACGGCTTATTGCATAATATGAAGCTTTTACATATTTACAGCTTTGTTTTACTTTACATTGACAGTTGATGTTAAAAATTGACAACCTACTTGTTTGAACTATCACCACCCTTGAGGTTTTTAATAGCTTTAAGCCATTTTGTCTTAATACTGCCAGTGCTACTTGAAGACAGTTTACGGTCCCGACCGTTGGCTCCTGCTTTGTCATCAACCTTGCTGGCCAAAAGATCTATCTGAAACACACAAACGGAAAGTAGATGTCATTCATTATTTTAATCTTTCGAGTTTCTGCCAAGAAAAGAAAAAAATAATTTTTAAAACACTTATTTTTTTTTCATTTCTTGTCAGTTAAGAGTTAGATCTTTACTTTTACTAGTTAGATTTTGAACGAGAATAACATCTTCTATTAGAATAATGCATGAATCTAAACTTTTTTTTTAAAGAAAACATGTTGGGCGTGAGTATTTTCGATTTTCTGCAACTTGTTTGGCCCAAAATTGTTTTTAAATAATTTATTTTGATTTAAAAAAGTTTTGTAGGTATCATTTCAATTGATTACAAAGCTTGGGAACATGTCTGTAAATTTTCAGAAGTGCTAATTAACATAAACTGAACGCTAACGCATCCTTTCTTCTTCGAAAAATGATACTTGGCTACAGAGGGTAATGTGGTTGCATAGCACTGCTTAAACCAACTTAACCAATAGGGAAAACTACAATGCAAATGAAAAATACATAATTACTTACTTGTGCTTTGACAGCTGCCATATGAATCTGAGCAACTCTCAAATCAAAGCGCTTTAAACTTATGTCCTCTTGCAATTCGTTGGCCTTGTTAAACAAACAGTTTTCTAAACTCCTGCAAATTTTGTTAATCGATAAAAATGAATTATTGGCAATCAAAGCTACGGCATCAATAAAATGTAATAAACAAAATTTAAAAACAGGGAAATAAGCACAATTGCATTTTCCTTTGGTAACAGCAACACCCCATCCCACCTGGAAATTATCAGTGTCCCATTTGAAAATTCCGTTCAGTCCAGGTTGCTATATAAAACCATTCGGACTACAGGCAGGTCTCCAATATGAACCGGCTCTGTCGAAACAGTCAAAATTTGCATTGTTGCAAGTGGAACGTGGTTCGTCTTTCTGATGAAAAGCACAGCATAGTTGTACGAAAATTTATGATTTTTATTGCATGTAATGAGGAACTCCAGTTGTCTACCAGCTTTTATTTCATCCATCCTTCATCCTCGAATCGAGTGTTCAATCATTAAAGTATGTGACAAACTAATTTATATTGCTTCCTTCAGCTTAGAGTATTTCTTTGGAGAATATAAATGCAAATTCAATGTGGAGGTTAGGATAAAACGGTTCTTAGGTCAAGGGGGGGAGGGGAGGAGAAGAGAAGGGGCAAAATCGGTGAATGGAGTTCAGAAAGAGGATTTAAAAATTATTTTTACCCAAGAGCACTGCATGCCACTGTTCATAAATAGGCTTGTTCTATTCCATCAAGCACAATATCTGAAAACTTCCTTACGCAAAGGCATTCTTCCAAGAACCGATTTCATTGCTATGTATTTTAAGCTTTACCAGAACAGTACGAAGGCAAAATATATGCGTTTGTTCCACTTCGTAACATTAAAAGCCACTATCTCTTCACATATTATTGTACCTTTTTGGGGTTGATTTGCAGTGAAATGGGTTAGTTGGTTTGCAGCTTTCTTTTTTTTTTTTTTGTAAGAAATGGTAGCAAACATGTCACTAAATTTTCAGTAAGTGCTAATCAACATAGACTGGATGCTAATGTATCCTGTCTTTCTCCTTCGAAAAATGGTACGGGTTACAGTATTTGTATTTGATAGATGGGTTGCAAGGTAAGACGAATGCACAAAATTATTGCACTTTTACCCCTGCATGCTTTGTGTGCCACTGAAAAAGCCGCAGAATGCCACTATTAAACAGGTTCACCACTGTGGTCCTGAGGCACAATTGAAACTTTGAATGCAAGGAATGAGATTTGCAGAAGGACCAGGCTGACTGGGGGTGCAGAGGTTCAGCTGCTCCCCACCAGAGATACGACGGGCTAAATATCGGATACCTTTTACAAAAATTTCATTTTATTTTCTTCTTTGTTGAACCACTTTCTTTCATTTGCTTGTATTTCAAATAGCGTAAACCTTTTTTTTTAAATTTCTGTGAACTCGTTACACTACAACCAACACTTAATTCTGCTCGTTCGATACTGCCCGCAGGGAGTTCTATACATGGTAAAGAGAAACCCAAGTGAGGGAATGGAAAAAAACATGGATGAAGAGATAGGTTGTGTGAATCATTCCCCCGCCCCCCCTTTTTTTAGTAGGGTAGGGGATGGTGTTAAATGGCCTTCTGTGCATTTTAAATAATTTCTTGGTCTGGCCCTGGACTTGCTAAGCATGTTATTAAGCATGAATAATCTGTTCTAGTGAATAGCAGGAAAATGTCGCAGAAAAAATGATTACCAGAGACAAGTAGATAGGAAATCTAACATTTTAAATCATGTGATAGTATATTACAAATGACCAAGTGTTTATTGAGGAACCCTAACGGTGTACGAAATTGAGAGTAATTACATGGCAAGAGAGAGAACGTATAAATTGGAAAAATGTTTAAAGCTGACGCGAAGTTTTTTTTCTTAAAATAAACAATTCAGGGTTTAGTAAGCTAAGAGGAAGAAGCATGGCTACTGGATTTTGTAGTAGACGTAAAAAACAATAAAAGATTAAACTGTGCTGTTCTTTAAGCTTAACTGTCCTACCAGGTGTTCGTTTTTGCAGGGCCGTAGCAAAAAATAATTTTCTATATGGGCAGCTAATGATTTTTTTTTTCATGCTGCTCCTCCCTTCCAACTAATAATTTATTATGCTTCCCAGCTGATACATCCATATCACAATCTCCCGGACAAAAACGGGAAAAACAGAGCAAGTGCAGCTGTAACAAGTTTCCTCTCTTGCTTTACTGTAAGTCGGACTTGACTGGCACTTCGCATGCGACTGTCTTTTAGCAGGAATGGAGTTCGAGACCAACAATTAAAATACAAGATAGAGACAAATAGTGCCGAGGAAGCATGGCTACACTAAATCTCCAAGATTGGTATCGATCTGCTTTTCTCGTTTGGTTTATATCTGCTTTTCCCTGCCCCGAAAAAAGCGTTATTCTTTTATTATTATTAGAATTAATTAATTAATTAATTAATATTAACCTAAAAAGCGATGAAAATCATGCTATTAACTGTAGTTTTAATTTAAATCAGCATAAATTCGAACTTGCTAAAAACCATCTGCTAGCAGAACTAAATTTATAAAAAAAATTCTTAAAAGAATTTCTCCAATCCAGGGATAAAAACACCAAATGTAATCGCAGTGGTGACTTAATTTTAATACTCTTGTAGGACATCAAGGCCCATCAGAAAAATACAACAGAGAAGTTTAAACATAGGAACAACTAAATTGTTAAATCGTATCTTGATCGTATTTACAGCAAAACTACAAAACGTCTTTGTAAATCATTGTCACTAAAATTAGCTGTCGAAAAGAGCTAAAGTTGGGAGAGCACAAAATTAGACTGAACCAAGTTAAAAGTTGGGGAACTTTAAGCTTCAAT
The DNA here is from genome assembly GCA_023313725.1 of Lithobius niger. Classification (NCBI taxonomy): domain Eukaryota; kingdom Metazoa; phylum Arthropoda; class Chilopoda; order Lithobiomorpha; family Lithobiidae; genus Lithobius; species Lithobius niger. The sequence goes on from JAHWFP010107103.1 coordinate 8,577, forward strand.
TAGTTTGGATTGTGTTTAAGAAAAAGGCTCACTTAAGGTTTGGTTAAGAAGGCTTAACAAAAAAGGGAGACCCTATTTGAGGACACTGCAGGAGAAGAGGACCAGCCAAACAGCTTGCCCGGAAATTAACTGATTTTTTTTTTATTTAAGCATCTTCTTTTATACTGTTTGGTTACCCCTGACAACCGCGAAATAACAAAGTATTTTGGGTAATGGTAAGTTCGAGAATAATAATAATAATATGAACTTTAGCCATTAGGGCAAGGATTATGGCAGGGCACAAGGCCACTGACGCCATTCCTTAATCGGTGCGTTTCAGAAAACACGAGGTCGACTCCTTAACAAAAACCGGAAAGCGCCGACAGACGAAGCCCCGACCACATCCCTGGGAAGTGAGTTCCATGGCTTGACCACACGATTGGAAAAGAAGTGCCTTCTGCACTAGGTATGAGAACCGAGTACCATTATTTGCCAGAATCTGCCAGAAATCTGCTAGAAGGTTACAAAGGCAGGAACAGGAAATGAAACAACAAGGAATAGATACGCTCACCTATCGAAGATTATTCATAGACTTAAGATTGGCCATAGGCCCCAGCAAACATTAAGTACACACGATTTGCAATGTTAGCTGCAGATCATTATTTTACTGTCGTCCAAATTTGGGGCAATTACATCACCAAAGAGGAAATTTCTAATCGGTGCCAGCTAAACACTATATTTTGAACAACAAAGGCATTGTCCTACAGTTAAAAAGTTAGAACTGGGTTGCTTGACAACACGTAATTTATCAGGAAATTGAAAAGAAAGTTTAAAATATTTATGAAAAAAATGCAACAGAAACGTAAATAAGACCTAAATAATTCTAACTCGAACTTTAAAACTGAATAGATGAGTAAATAAAGAGTTCCTTACTAAAATCAATAGGAAAAATAAACTTTGATCGACCATCTCGAAAACTAACTCAAAAGCTGATCAGCTTGAGGCATCTTAATTAGCAAAGAAACAAACAACCAAAGAGATTGAATCAACCAGACAAAAAGTATCACCAAAACCCATTTGAAAAAAATAAGAAAGACAGTGTAAAAATTTGGGACTAAATAAGTACAATTTGTGGAAAATCAAAAGAAAATTAAACCTAGATGAACAAATAATAAACTTCTCCGAGTAAGAATATTACATGTAACATATAAGAATTTTACACTATCTGTCGACAAGAGGTGTCAAACCTAAAATTAACAAAACAAACAAAAGCAGATAATAAAAATACCATTAACCCCAAAAACTGTTCATGAAAATAGCCATTGAACTGAATACACTATAGTTATTTTTATACCAAACTATTTTCATATCTAATCGATCACTATTAAAATAATTGCAAAAAAATCTTGCAGTCATGATGGGTTCTCTATGGACCACCTTTTTCAGTCAAAGGAACATACTGCAAATTTTAGTCATACTAATCTCTGCTATTATCGAAACAGAAATCTGGTCATCAAACCTTAAAAAGCACGTTGTTAAACTATTTACAAATTAGGGCAAAAAAAAAGGAAAATACTAACTACAGACCTATCGCACTACTTCTACTAAATAAAGTCATCGAAAAATATTTGCCTATAGAGTACATTCGTTCCTGATCAAATTTAAAATCCTAAAATGCTAATATGGTTTTCAACAACACACTGGTGCAACCAATGCTCAGAATCATATTAACAATAAAATCACGAATGCCTTGAACAATTGCAAACATATTAGCACAATTGGTAAAAAAATAAATAAAAGCATTCGATACTCTAGATAAAGAATTAATGTTAAAAAAACTGCACAAATGTGGTAATAACTATAACTAAATAACTATCTGACGAGTAAACTTAGCTGTGTTAAAATTGAAGACCAAACAAGTTATTTGTGCCGAAGAAAACTATGGTGTTCTGCAAAGTTCTGTACTCAGATCAATTCTATTTTTAATTTACATTAATGATATCACAGAAAAACGTTTAATTGTTTTCTAACATCTTGTACTGACAATATTTTCCTCATGTCTATAAACTAGAAACAAGATGTAATGATTTAGAACTTACACACAGATTTTGATCAAATAATAAATTACCTTTTTGTGGCCGAACTTTACATACGTGCCAAAAAAACAAAAAAAAGAGTCTTCATGCAAGTCAATATTTCCCCACATGTTCAAAAATACATGCTTCATAAACTTACCCACTCCGACTGCGAAGTGGCTTACAATGTTTATTAGAATTGGTGTATTGGTGTATTCATCAGTGCTTGCAGCTTTGTTTCTTTTTTGCATGTACATTCAAATTATTATTATTATTATTCATTCAGTAATATGTTCGTCTATGCTTTCGTAAAACGATACGCCTACACTGGTAGCACCTTCACCCACTCCATCTGTCATCAACGATTCATTTCTGCTATCACTAATGATTTGTCTTTTACTTCTTGGCATGCTGTGTACATCCCAATTGCGGGTTATAAGACGTTACAGAGTGTTCGCATCGCTTACTACTCGACAACATTGGTGTACGTGAAACTTAAACAATAATTGGGATTCCCGGGGTTCACTGTTGTAGTCTCGGCAAGACTTGCTTTGTCTCAACCATTTTTGGTCTCGAATGACAAGAGGAGCCCGAGGTTTAAACGGTTAACATCGAGACCAGACCAAGAATTGAAGAAAAGCCTCGCCTTGTTTGGTGTCGAGCAAAACAGTATTTGTTGTTGCAACGATGTTTGCACTTTGAAGATCTGAAGGTAAAATAGTCGAAGAGAAAAATGAATATGAAAACAATTCTTTGGCCTCATTACGTCCTCTTCACTAATGCTTAGAGGGGCCTTACCCTTCACTAGCTATGTCCCAGGATTTTTTTAATGTAGGACATGCAGTTTAGTGCAGTTTAGAATCTGAAGGACCGTAAAATGGTAATGGCAAATTCACTATAATTACAGCTACAATATGAATTATTGTAGTAACATATGAAGTAATAATATGAATGAACGTATGAAGTAACAATATGAATTATTTATGCAGTGATGGTTGATTTGTTTTGCAAAGTTTATCTGTAAATAAAACCTACCTATCCTGCACTCGAATAAGGGATTCTAGAGCTTCTTGTAGTTGTCGAATTTTGAGATCGAGTTCAGTGACTTCCTTTCTCAATGCATCATATTTCATACGCATGGCAGGAAGAGTATTCATGTCCATCAAGAATTCGTCTTTAAGCATTGGGACGTACTGAACGTCCTGGGAAAGAAACAAAAAGGTTACACGTATGAATGTTATATAAACAAAAAGATTACCCATGAATTAATCCCACGTGTTCACAGTTACCCACGTCTTAACCAAAGAATGGACGACAATATGTATTATTGTTTTAGGGGATATGTCAATTTTTATTTGTGGATATTACTGACGTTATTTTTACGTTTGGTGTTAAAAGTATCTATTATCATCAGATTATCGCCACAAAAATCTTGCAAGTCTTGCAATTGTCAAAAAATGTTCCCTGTATAGTCACAGAGAGTTAAAAATATGCGTTGTAGAATTTATCAAAAACACACTTGAAGCACTACGCACATGACGGGCAAAACAGTACCTTATATTACGAAGCATTAATTTTCGGTTGGCTTCATTATTCGAAGGGCCCCTAGCACAAGACCAGTGCTTCAGGTCAGAACCCTTACATCTGCTCGATTACATCTGCTGACGCCCTGATCTGAAGCACAGGTCTTGTGCTAGGGGCCCTTCGAATAATGAAGCCAACCGAAAATTAGTGCTTTGAAATATAAGGTACTGTTTTTCCCATCATGCGCGTAGTGCTTCAAGTGTGTTTTTTTTATAAACTCTATAGTCACAGTATCAGTGGTCCGTCTGTCATTAATTATTACTTGGGGTTCCAAAAAAACCAACAAACCAGAACCGAGGTTTCACCTAAATTCCAATATTAATCACGTCAAATCACGCAAACATCACGCCAACTGTTCGTTCTTCAGACTTACACGATTGACATATCGAACTGCACAATTTGGCTATTGAGTTGTGCTAAACAGTATCATGATTCAAACAAGTGCAAAAATTAGCGGCTATGGTTCTACAGATGAGACGATGGTTTCAAATGCACCCCGATCTATTGGATAGATGGAACTAGTTTTCAGGGAAGCTGTTTTTAGGGAAGCGAATAGATATGTTAATGCCCAAGTTTCAAATACTAGCGAAAATTGTAGAAAATTGGAAGGCTTCATTGGTCCTTTAAGGATGGTGCAATCAAATGTGCCTGTTCTTTCACAGAAGTATGTGGCCATAACTTCATCGTTCTAAATAAACAGCTTTTCTATTGGTTAGTTGAAAGATTCCCAGCCCATTCCAGTTAAACTAACAACAGCATATGAAGGCCAGTTCACTTCAAGTGTGTGAGAAGTTATGATTTTTTTTTCTACAACAGAGCCTTAATGTTTGCTTTGCCAGTCCTGGGAATAACACGAATTCACTCCAAAGTTAACACGGATTCACTCCAAAGTTTTTAACTGTCTATAAGACCATAAGATTAATTTGGCGCATCTCTTTTAATTTGTTACTTATGGATTAGATCACTTTTCTGCCGAATTTCCTTGCGATGTTTACTCAGAGCACAGGAAAGTATTCAAAATTACGACAGTGCTATAATTTTTCAACAGTGGGTATAATTTGAAAATAATTGGTTAACTTACCGGTAGTTGAGCTAAGTCTGCATCTAACTGAGGAGGAGAAAATTTGTGCAAGAGTTTCTCAGGAGGTACTTTGTCTACTTCTAGAGTGCGGATGTAGTTGCTAAGATCTGCTTTGGCTACAATACCTTTGGTTGTGTCACATAAAATCCCATAACGATTCTGCTGTTCTTGAGCCTGTACATAAACAAATTAAATTAAATTAAAGGGGGTGATGACAAAGGCAGGTTAGCGTCTAGTGTCCAAGCAAAATTTAAAATGGATGATGAAATTTTGAAGAATGCGCTCCAGAAGAAGACTTCCAGTTATCAACACTGGAGGCACAGGCAATGTGTTGTCGCAAACCATTCCACAGACTGACAACACTCTGTGAAAAACACCTTTCCTTGTGTTAGTTTTGAGAGATTTGGGCAGCAGTTTGAGGCTGTGACCACGAGTAATATTGCAGTGGGCAAGGGTAAAGAAAGTATTAGATAAGAGAGTATCCTAGTCATGGAGAATCTTGAAAAAAAGGTGGTCACCCATGTCAATGCAAGTTCTCAGGGAAGTACCCGAGGGCATCCCAGGCTTTCTTGGTAGGGAAGAGCCTAAAGGCAGACAAAACGTTTGGTGAAATACCGAAAGATGCGTTCAAGAAATTGAGAAGAATTTTAATAAAATGGTCTCCATGCTTGGATGCAGTATTCAAGATGGGGTCTTACATAGTATCTGATAATTAGTTTTAACATGGAAGGACTAGCTGAAGTGAGATACTTGAGAATAAAATTACCGGTATGTCTAGCTTTAGAAGCAGCAGCAAGGGCCTGGGAATGAAAGTAGGGAGGAAAGCGATATAGCATCACGGACGGACGGAAACCAAAGAACGGACGAAATGGACGAAACGGACGAAAACGAATGAAACGGACGAAACGACGAAACGAAACGGATGAAACGAAATGGGACGGACGAACGAAACGAATGAATGGAACGGAAACAGAAACAGACAAACGGAAACCAACGAACGGAATCGGAAACGGACAAACGGAATGGGAACGGAAGCGGGAACGGAAATGAGAACGGAAACAGGAACGGGATGGAAGCGGGAACGGAAACGAATGAACGGAAAGTGGGGAAAGAGAGCATTTTATCGATTTTGGGGAGGGTTTTTTTTTGTCACCACCCCACGGGACCTCATCACCCGGGCCACCCCGCCCCCCCCCTTCTCACTGATGTAAATGTGGTGGAATTTGGTTTTTGGCAAGCCCCCACGCACACACACACACACACATAGGACTTGAACCTTTTAAAAATCGTCGATCTCGACGATGGTGGGAAACACATTTTGAGGAAGTCGTCTCTCCCCCCCCCCACACACACACACACACGCTCACCACTGGACTCGAACCTTTGAACATCATCAATCTGGATGAGGGTGGGAGAGCGCATTTTTTTTGACGATCTGGATGAAGGGTTTTTTTCTGCACCCCCAAGGTCCGGGGATGGTTGAAACTGGAAGATTTCCTGGGGATTCCTCTTTTGCTCTGTTCTGATTGGCTGAGACTGGGAAATCACCCAAGGTCTGAGGATTCCCCTTCTCACTTTGTGTTGATTGATGGAAACTGGGAAATTCCCTGGGGATTCTCTTTTTCCTCTATTCAGATTGGTTGAGATAAACCTTAAAACATAGTCGATCTGGATGAGGGTGGGAGAACGAATTTTTTTGACGATCTGGATGAGGGGTAAAGTGCCCTGGCCCCTGACTCGAACTTGTAGATGGTGAACTCTCCCACGTAGCCCTGATCAGCTTCTTTATAATTTTTCCTGTCAAGAGTGTCTGTTTAGAGGGAATATTATGCACTTTCAGCACACATTTACTGCTAAGAGTGTTTTTAGAGGAAATATTATGCACTTCCAGCACGCATTTACTGCTAAAAATGTCTTTAGAGGGAATATTCTTTACTTTCAGCACTTTTTTTTATCGCCAAGAGTGTCTTTAGAGTGAAAATTATACACTTTCAGCACACACTAACTGCTAAGAATGTCTTTAGAGGAAATATGCACTTTCAGCAGTTTTTTACTGCCAAGAATATCTTTGCAGTAGGGAAAATATCTTTATAGGGAAAATTGTGCACTTTCAGCACTTTCTTACTGTCAAGAGTGTCTTCTGAGAGAAAATTGTGCACTTTCATCTAACTGTATCGGACTAACCATTTAATCATGTTTGTGTTGTGCGCTTAAACCCACCTCCCACTCACTAAAACTCGCTGCCCAGTTCCCACATGCCGGATTTCATCCATCTGCAGGGGGCACAATTCTTACTGCCAAGAGTGCATTTACAGGGAAAATTGTGCACTTTCACATAACTGGGTTGGGTGTAAAAAATAAATTTTTAACTGCTAAGATTGTCTTTAGAGGCAAAATTGTGCACTTTGCTCTGTCTGTATGGGGGTGTAACCGTGTAATTCCCACGTGCTGAAACCCACTTCCCTCATCATGAACTTGGGGGAAGCGAACTTTTCGACTGCATGCTGTAAATACTACCAAATTATGCCAAGTGTCATACTTAGAAACCAGATAATACTCCCATCAGGATGTGTAAATTCTACCAAAACACATGTAAATTCTGCGTAATTTTTGTGGTAAATTATCCCTCGTAAATTCCAAGTATATCGGTCACCAGATGGCACTACCACCCACAGACCGCTTTATGAGCCCCCCGCTGGACCTTCACTATGTCAAAACGTGCAATAAACGAATGTAAATCGTAATGGGAACGTACAAACGTCAATAAAAACGTTTAAGTACGTTCCACATTTCTGTATGGATGTTCTTATCACGTTCCTTATTCGCGTTTAAATATTTCCTACACGTTCTTAAGACGACGCAATTAAACAGGTCTTCATCGAGTAATAAACGAATGAAAATCGTTATTGGAATCTACAACCGTCGATAAAAACGTTTAGATACGTTCAACATTTAAGTTGTAATGTTAGACACATTCCCAGTTTTTGTTAGGATGTTTTCACCATGTTCCTTATCCACGTTTGAATATTATCTTCCCATTCATTGAAAATTACGTGAAAAAACTTTTTTTTTTAAATATAATTTGATTGATAGGATACAAATTATGCCGTGTAAAATTCATTCAGCCGGTCAAAATTCCAATCTGTGTTAGGTTGTGCCGTGCATTCCTTTTTCAACTTCGCTTTTAATTTCTCTCTCCTGTAACTTGGCCAGAATTTTCATAATTTCCTCTTCAGGTGCGTCTTCACCTCCCAGTGATGCTGCACACAAGAGTCTCAGCCTATTTACCAACTCATTCGGATCTTTGCCTTTTAACCCAATTTCATCCAACCCTATTTCATCCGACCTTTTATCCGACCCTGATTCATCTGACTCTGTTTCTTCTGACTCTGATTCATCTGAATCCGAGTCGTTTGACCCCGATTCATCCATCCTCGATTCATTTGACCCCGATTCCTTGTAATCTTCTTCTTCAGACTCTGTTTCATCGGGTACGGTAGGCGCTTTCGGTAGGCCTGAACCACTTTTCTCCTTCTTCGTATCCTCCCAAATTGGTACTTGTAAACGCGGTTTGATTTCGGCTTTCCAGAGGTGGGATTGTTGTTGCGGTATATGACATTACTATCTTTCAGAATGGAGGCATATGAAGCCAAGACATCAGGATCATACATATCATACTGATCCTTTTTGGATTAGCAAACTTCATAGCTGATTCCGTCCTTGGTACCGCTTTTTTCCCAACACTACATCATTCTCGAATATTTTCACGGTTTTATTCCCAATCATGAGGTCTCCAGAGTCCATGTTGTACCGTAATCCAAACACATCATCGTTCTCTTTTTTGGAGTTTTGAAAAAATTTGTGCAAATAATACTTTGGCATCACACCTAACGTTTCACTCTTCAAAAGAGCCTTCAAAGACCGAAGTAAGCCCCGTGGAGGAAGTTCAGAGGATTCGATGTTGCTGGTGATGTAGACGGTCTTGAGCTTTGTCCTAGTCTCATGATGGGAGTACAGGTGTTCGATGAAATTTTTATTGGTTCCGAACCCCTGGGAGTATTGGAGACATGTTGCCTTTCTTCCGGAGAACATGTGCTGGTTTGTTCTTGCTAATCATCACTCTCCTCCTCGAATTTCCATTTTTTAACCGAGGCTTCATCGTCATCCTTCACCTTCTTAATCTTCTCGATGAATCTAGCGATACTTTTTAACGGTTCAATAATGGGTTTATACAATTCTTGTAGATATTTACCTTCGGATTGATTATCGTTTTTCACTGACGCTAACTTTTTTGTCAATTTGTATCTAAGATCATCGCGCATACACTAATTCTCCATTTTTTACCTGGGGTCCTCTTTTTTTTATACATTCAAGGGGAAGGAGACTCGTTTACAGCATGCACGAAACGGGTTTCATCGCGCGGGAAGTGGGTTTCAGCCTGTGCGAGGCGGGTTTCAACATGGGGAAGCGCACATAATTACATGGTTACACCCCCATACAGACAAAAACAAAACCGTGCATCTCGATCGGGCTTCTTCAGCAATGGAAAACAAATCCGAAAGTGAAACTAACACGAGTTCGGTAGGCGCTTCTGGGTACGGTGCGCCACTTCTTGGTCATCGGCCCCAGACACCTACAAATGAAAAACTTCCTCTACGGTCTGTTCCAAACATAACTACACAGCAAGCTACTCGTAGTTTTGCTGAAGTTGCCAATACTTTGCCTGTCACAAACACTGTTTCTACCAGTTCTCGATTTAAGCCTAATTATGGCAATAAAAGTCGAGTTGGAGGCAATGACTTTAGTCAGCTAAAGTTCCAGAAGAGGAAAGTTTTCCTTAGCACACACAACATTTCTACCACCTCTGATCAAATATCTAAAACTATTCAAGGCATTATTGGTATTACGCCAATATCATGTGCTCAGCTTCGCACCAAGTACAACACATACGTATCGTTCTGTGTGACTGTTGCTGAGAAACATTTTCATCAAATTCTCAATCCAGATAACTGGGAAGAAGATTTCCTCATTATGCCTTTTGAAGGGAAAAGTAGATATCGCCAGCCTGCCAACAATTTTTCTCAGCAAACTTCAGCTAGACGTCCAGTTCAAGCAGGGTTATCCACTGCTCCCAACATTCCATCTGCCAATTCTCCTAGCATGACCAGGAACTCAAGCCCCTCAAGGGATCCAACCCCATCTCTCTCACCCACCATTGTGGCACAACCCTGCCAACTTGATCTTCCTTCCAGCAGTGTAGTGAATTCTGCTCAAGCAACTGGATCACCATCAATTCCTGCTGATGCCCATCCAACTAGCAAGCCCTGTGCTCTGTCGAACGTTGCTGTCCCTTCTCCCATAAATACGACCAAGGAAACTCTCTGCTCATCTCCATCGAATCTGAGGGCTGAGATTGAAGAATTAAAGCAACAGAATCTAGAATTGGAACTCCAACTTGCAAATTCGTGGGATGTTCATTCGTCATTCGACGAAGATGATAAATCATGTACTGCATCTGTTCTCTCCGATATTTCGCCTCATGAGGAGAGGTCTCAAAAGCCTGAAATTCAAGACAATGAGTAAAAGCCCTAACACCAGCATACTTCCCATCAAATGCGTACTTCTCAATGCTGAATCCATTTGCAACAAAATTCCTGAACTTACTACTGTCATCTGTGACTACGATCCGGACTTAATTGCCATTACAGAAACCCACTGCAACAGACTCGTTCCTGATGGAATTTTTCCATTTAAAGATTACTCTGTTTATCGATGCGACAGATTGTCCGGAAGGAAGGGTGGTGTGGAGTCGTCACTTGTGTGCTCCACAATGGCAGCCACCAATTTCATGTCTATATGTTAACCCTACCAAGATAACCCTTTAACCACTAAATAGGCTGTTCCACAATTGTATATTGTCTTAAGTGCATCACATGACTTCCCTGTATTTAAGGAGCAGTAAACAGGAAGTTCGCTGTCTTATCAGCTGTAGCCTACACTCTGGTAGTCCTTGTGTTTATTACCATTGGTGCCCACGCTGGGCTAAGGTGTGTCCCCGCCTAGGACATCACAGTTGGCAACGAGTCCGGTACCTTTGGTAATCTTTAAAAACTTAAGCTTAAACTGATAGGTCTTCAACCACATCTTTGCTCCATATTTGTGGTAAGTTGCAAATTTTTTTCATTTTGGCAATGAAAATTAGTGCTCTGAATTCCTATCAGAGTTTAAACTTTTTCAAACAGTGTTATTTTGACGTGGTAGTGCTGTGTGGTACGAAATGATAATAGTTAAATTTAGTACCTTAACAACTAGAACCGAAGTGGGCAATTGGATTTATTATGGTTAATTTTACCTTGGCAGTGTTCTAGAGCGACGCACTAGCGTGTCCGCACAGGCAGTACTATAAACCTGAAGGTTCGAAAAATGCGCTGCTAAATTAACCCTTGTAAATTCGATTGTGCCATTGCCCATATTCGGGCTAGTGTGTGCCGGTGTAAAATTTAACACCGTAGGTTTATGCTTAAACTTAGTGAAATCTGGTCTGTGCTGAGGCTTAGGCCAGAAGTGTTGTTTTGTAAAACGTTGCAAATGGTGAACGTAAAACATTTTTTTCAAAGCCTAGTCCCTTTAAATTTAACTTGTAGGCAGTTAATTTATACAACTAGGTAGGCTACAGTCAAGCTTGATTTATTTCTATGTTTAAATAAGTGACCGGTAGTCTTGAGTGCTCCAGTTTAATCCTTGCATGTTAAACAGGATGGTAATTAAATTTAATTAAATTTAATTTTGTAGGCTTATGCCAAAGACAGGTGTCGGTAGCAAACCACCTGTAACTGCTAAAGTTAGCAGTGAAAGTGAAACTGAAAATAATTCAGTAGTGAACGCAAGCGTTAATGAAGCTAGTTCTAATTTAAATCTAAATTTTGAATCTAGTGATAGTGAAGACGACGTCAACATGGGTTCGTCTAAAACCGCTGGTTTATTTTCGGAATTCGATTGCGAGTCTGACACATGGGAGAAATACTCCAGCCGAATTCGTTACTTTTTTTTAGCTAAAGAAATACCAGCAACCAAGCAAGTTAATTTTCTAATGGCATCTGTGGGCCAGAAAATGTTTGATAGAATTCTTAATATCCTCTCACCTGATTTGCCCGACTCATTAACATTTGATGAGCTCGTTAAAAAAGTTTTAGACGACATTGAGCCAGTGCCCTCAGTGGTATCTGAGCGTGTTAAATTCTTTAGAAGATCGCAAAAATCAGATGAGAGTATCGGGGAATATTTAGCTGCCTTAAAGCTAATGACGAAGTATTGTGACTTCGCAAAAATTAAAGACATTAACAGCGAAATGATTAGGGATCGCCTAATTGGGGGGATCCAATCAGAAGTCATTCAACGCGAGTTGTTGAAGCAGACTCTGGATTTAAAGGCTACAACATCCTTAGCTTTATCCTTAGAATCTGCCGAAACAGACCAAAGCGTTTTGAGAAGCCATTCCAGAGCTGTTAACTACGTAGCTAAAAAATCGGGCAAAACATCAAGTAGGCCTAAATCCACTAAGGATTTCATTTGCTATTGTTGCGGCAAAAATGGCCACGTGAAAACACGTTGTAAATATCGAGACTATACTTGTGGCCGTTGCCACACTGTCGGCCATTTAAAAGTCGTGTGTCGAAAAGCTAGTCATTCGAATAGAACTTTAAAATCACTCGACCACCCTAAAGCAAGTTCTAGCACAAATTTTAAGGCTAGGCCGAACACAAAACAAAAGTATAGCTACAAAAAACGCGTCAACAAACTCGAACGCGATAGCGAAAGTGACAGTGAAGAAGGCCAGGATGTTGAAGCCGAAAATTCAGAGTCTGGTTCCGGGTCTGATGACGATTCAGACAACGACTATCTTGTACTGAAAAATAATACTCTTGGACTGAGTCAGGCTGCGGACCAGATTTCAATTCCCCTACAAACCAACAAAATAATAGTAGTAGTTAATTCTATGAAAATCCATAAATGGAAAATGCCAGTCTGCCTAAATGGTGTCAAGCTAGAAATGGAACTTGATTCCGGGGCAGATGCATCCATTATCCCTATTGAGTGGCATCAAAAATATTTTGCGGACTGTCCTTTAAAACTCAGTCCGTACTCGATACACTCATACACTGACGGAATTGAGAACACGATTTACACTGTAAGTCTGAAGGTTGAAGTTCAAGGTCAAATCGAACATTTGGATGCTTTAGTTTCAAAATTATATAAACCTGCATTAATGGGAAAGGATTGGCTTTCTATTTTTCGAGTTAATTTCCATCCTTTTTACGACCTACAAACGAAAGTGAAACCTAAGAAAAGTGTTAAGAAAATTAAAACTAGCATTACGCCAGTTGACACTTCCGAAATAGTGAAGGGTTTCCCGGAGCTATTTTCTGAAGGCATGGGTAAGTTTAAGAATTTTAAAGCTAAAATTCATTTAAAACCTGATGCCAAGCCTGTGTACAGTCGTGTAAGACCGGTTCCGTTAGCACTCAAAGAAAAGGTTAACCAAGAAATTCGTAGATTGGTTGGCCTTGGAATTCTAGAGCCTGTGGAAACTTCTCAGTGGTCTACGCCGATCGTCATAGTTCACAAAGCGGATGGTCAAATCCGAGTGATTGGTGATTATAAAACCACCGTGAACCCTCAACTCGAAGTCGACCACTATCCAGTTCCCACGGCCGCAGAATTATTCAGTGAATTAGCAGGCAGTGACACTTTTTCCCTTATCGATCTTAAGGATGCATTTCTGCAAATTGAACTCGACAAAGAGTCACAAGAAGCTTTGACTATAAATACGCCCCTGGGTTTGTTTAGATGGCTTCGCGTACCCCTGGGCCTGGCGTCCAGTCCTGGAATTTTCCAGAGGGTAATTACTCAAGTCACCAGTAAAATCCCCAAATGTCTCCCGTTTTATGATGACATCCTGGTGAGCGGGAAGGGGGGTGAGCATGACGAATCGTTAAATAAACTGTTAAATGCTTTACAAGATGCAGGAGCCAAACTTAGGATCGAGAAGTGCAAACTGTCGCGGCCTGAATTAAAATATTTAGGCCACATGATAAATGCAGAAGTCCTGCATACACTCCCTGAGGTTATCGAAGCAGTCACAAACGCTCCTAACCCAACATGTATTCAAGAGCTACAGAGCTTTCTGGGTTTTGTAAACCATTACTCAAAATATCTACCAAATCTCGCTCATATTCTGTCACCAGTAACACGTTTGTTAAGCCCAAGTGTGAAGTGGGTTTGGGGGGCAGAATGCGACCGAGCCGTGAGTAAAGTAAAAGAATTATTTCTTAAATCAAAGGTTCTGGTTCATTACGATCCGAAATTAAAGCTCAAGCTCGTTTGTGACGGCTCACCCTACGGAATAGGCGCGTGCCTGATGCATGTCATGAAAAACGGTGAATCACGGCCGATAGCTTTCGCTTCACGTAAACTCACTCAAGCGGAAAGGGGCTACTCGCATTTTGACCGGGAAGCACTCAGCGTGGCTTGGGGAGTGAAACGGTTTCATGAATACGTTTATGGTCAGCGATTCATACTGCAGTCTGATCAGAAGGCTTTAGTTTGGATTTTTGGCCCTAAAAAAGGAATACCGCAGATGGCAGCCGCCAGGGTTCAGCGTTGGGCAGTGATGCTTAATGCTTACGATTACGAATTCGAACACATTCCCGGTAAACTTAATTTGACGGCAGACGCTTTATCGCGCCTTCCCCTCCCAAATACCGAGGAATTCGAGAAAGCAGAAGAGCAGTACAATATTCTTGCTTTAGAAACTATTTCTAATCTTCCAGTTTTAAACGAGACACTCGTTCTTGAAAGTAAACGTGATAAAATCCTTTCAAAAGTTTATCGTTATGTGAACCATGGTTGGCCTGACAAATGCGAAATTCCCGATCTGTTACCGTACTTCACACGTCGTGCTGAAATCTCTGTCGAAAACGAAACCTTATTTTGGGGGTATAGAGTCCTGGTGCCGACGGCCTTGCGGAGACAAATCTTGAAAGATCTACACAGTGCTCACTTAGGCATAGTTAAATTGAAAAGTTTAGCTAGACAAAAAGTCTGGTGGCCTAAGATTGACTCTGACATTGAAAATAAAGTTAAATCATGCCAAAATTGTCAAGAGTATAAAGATACTCAAACGTCAGGTCCTAAGCATACGTGGGAATATCCACTAAAACCCAACAATCGCTTACACGCTGATTTTTTGGGCCCGATGGACAATTACATGTTTTTCATTCTTGTAGACGCACATTCAAAAATTCCTTTTGTGCATAAAATGAAGTCAACAACGTCCGCGCGTGTCATTGACGTTTTAAACAATCATATAGCTTTATATGGTTTAATGGACAGCTTAGTTACGAACAATGCTGCCCAATTTTTGTCAGCAGAATTCCAAAATTGGTTAAAATCCAACGGAATTAGGCACATGACCGGGCCAAGTTTTGCGCCTTGGACCAACGGTTTGGCTGAGGTATACGTCCGTAATTTCAAGAGAGTCTACAAGGCCGCGCGGCGACAGGGGTCTACTATTCAAGAGAGTATAAATTCTTACTTGTTATCAGCACGAATCACTATCTCCGCTACCACGCAAGCGACACCCGGAAAATTATATTTTAACCGAGAATTAAAGTCTCGGCTGGATTTATTGTTCCCTGACCCTATTGCAGCCGTACGCCGTAAACAATTAAAACAAGTACAGAGCACCCACCATCGTGAGTTGAAAACGTATCAAATAGGTGAAAAGGTTTGGTATCGTGACTTTTCAACGACAAATGATAGGCTATGGTCAGTCGGTATGGTTAACCAAAAATGTGAAAATCAGTCCTATACTATCGTTGATACTAACGGTAATACGATTCGCAAACATCGCGAACAGCTAAGGTTACATACCGCGGAAAATGATTATCCAGAACAGCCTCCAAACGCACTTGTTTCGACGGTGAAAAGCAGTAATTCTTTCGTGAATAATAATGAGCAACATCACTCAAA
>JAHWFP010107107.1:0-17069 GCA_023313725.1 Lithobius niger
GAGTAAAAGCTTACCTAATGCATCAAGGTTTGTGGGCCTACGTGACGGAAGAGAGTAAAGAGACTGATGCAAATAAAAAGTTAGTAGGGACTCAAAAAGCCATGGGAACAATTTTACTTTTTATTGCAACAGGTTGTGTAACGGTTCCTACTTCAGTCACTACTCCTAAACAACTGTGTGATTTTCTGAAATGCACTTTTCAACCGAATAATGTCCTTAGATGTCTGGCATTACATAGGAAATTTTACTCTATAGCAAAATCTTCAAATGAGAGCATGAGCAGTTATATCAATCGGGTTGAAGAATGTGCAAACGAATTAGCTGACTGTGGCATGAAAATCTCTGACACAAATTTGGCATGGTGCATTTTGGCGGGGTTACCTAGAAGTTGTGATGTAATGTTAATGGGCTTCACAGAAATGGGTGCCAATAATATTACTTGTGCAAAAGTAAAAGAACTGTTATATTTTGAAGATTCAAGAAATCTAAATGATCCTAACCTAACTCAATCCTTAAATTCGGCAGCATTGGCCGTACATGCGAACAAACAATACTCTCAGGGTCAAACAATACCGACAGCTAATAAGAAATTAATTTGTTTTACCTGCGGTGGTTCCAATCACAAAATGGCGTCCTGCCCCTCACCCCCTGATCCTTCTATTTTTAGCAACCGTGGAAGAGGTAGAGGAAATCACCGTGGATGGAGAGGATTCAAAAGAAGAGGAGGAAACAGAGGATCACAAGCGAATACAAGCCAAGAACCGAAGGGTTTATTCGCCACAGCCACATCCACGATGTATGCATTGTTCTCGTGCCTATGGACCTGGTCATTTTTCTCAGCAGCTACGGATGATAAAGGTAAAAAGTTGCAAGATATTTTCGTCGTGGATTCCGGCGCATCCAATCATCTCGTGTCAAATGAAAACTGGCTGTTTAATTGTCTAAAAATCAATGGTTTGCCTATACTTTCAGCCAGCAAAAATTGCGATTTGAAACCGCATTCAAAAGGCAACATTCTTTTTGACACTGGTAAAGGTAAAATTTTGATGAAAGATGTTTTATATGTTCCAGACTTACAAGTTAACTTATTTTCTGTAAGATCGGCTACAGCAAATGGGTGTCATGTGATATTCTATGAGACCTGTTGTTTGATTTATCATGGCCGTAAAATGATTGCAAAAGGGTATATGACTAATGGTTTGTACATTTTGGTAGGAAACCCATTACTTAATAATGATCCAGTTACAGATAAGTTGCTTAGAGGAACAAACTATATTGAAATTCCAGATAGTGGTCACGTTGCAATGTTAAATAAGATAGTACCAGCGAAAGTAACGATACAAAGTAATTTGGAATTGTGGCATAAACGATTCATGCATACAGCAATCTCTACTTTGCATGAACTGAGTGACTCAAAAGCCCTTAGGGATTTTAGACTTCCAAAGAAGAAGAATATAACTTCCCCCTGTCACGACTGCCTTCAGGCAAATTTGACAAGAAAACCTTTTCCAGCACTTACATACGAACGAGAGAAAGAACAATTAGCTTTAGTGCATACTGATGTGCTAGCAATTCCTGTCAAATCCATAGGCGGAAATTCGTATGTCCTAACGTTTACAGATGACTACTCAGAATTTGTGAGTGTTTACACACTTAAGAATAAATCTGACGTTCCTGAAAAAATAAAAGAGTATGTAGCAATGGCCGAAAATCAAACTGGTAAACGTTTAAAAGCCATAAACTCAGACTGCGGGTCTGAATATCTTAACAAAACGTTATCCGAATTTTTCAAAGAGAAGGGTGTGAGGCACACCACCACAAATCCCTTCTGCCCCGAGCAAAATGGCCGTTCGGAACGCCTTAACAGAACCTTGATGAATCTTGTTAGAGCAACATTAACTAGTGCTAATTTGTCAACTTATCTTTGGGCTGAATTAATTACTACAGCAGCCTATATACGAAATAGATGTGTGAACAAAGCTAACAAGAATTGCACACCACTACAATTATGGTTAGGAAGGTCTGAAAAACCAACGGCAAGACATTTAAAAGCTATAGGTTGCATATGTTTTGCTCACATTCCTGTCCAGAAAAGACATAAATTACAGCCGAAAGCAAAGAAGTGTGTAATGATTGGCTACGACTTAATTTCACGTAGCTATAGACTTTGGGACTTGGAAAGTAAAGTTGTGATTGTGTCAAGAAACGTTACATTTCTGGAAAATGAATTTAATTTTGAACATTTGAATCAACAGAATTCTACAGAATTTGAAAAGATGTGGAAACAGCTGTGGACAAATGAAGAAACTGACGAGGAAGGAGAAACCGAAAAACTGCCAACTGAAACAGCACGAGCCATTACCCCACCAATTGAACTGCCAACTTCAGCTACAGGTGAGAAAGTCGTGACCCCTCCTATTGTAACCCCTTTGCTGGAAGACGGCAAAACTCCACCTCAAGTTGTGGGTCAACTCGCCAAAAAGAAGAAAAAGAATGAATCCAAGACAAATGAAAGTAAAAGTGGTCTTGAACATAGATATTTTACGAGGTCAAAGTCTAATAAAACTGTCTCAGAAAAAGAAACGCCAATTCCAGGGGAAGAGAATAGTTTACCAGAAGAAAATAACGTTACAGTACCAACAAATACGAATGAAAATGCGACTGAAAAAGCTTTAACAGTTTTTGGAGGGAAAAATAACAGCAATGTTATTGGCGATTCTTTCACTGAATTACTCCTGGAACGTTATGGTGAACCAGTGACCCAACACACGTTGATAAATACTTGTTTCTTCAATTTTCACAATGATGATTATGAGCCAGCTGCTTTAGCTACAGTTGTTAATGAGCCTAAAATACCGAATAATTTCCGTGAAGCTATAAATAGTGTCGACTCAGAAAAATGGTTAACTGCTATACATGCTGAATATGGAAGCCATATTGCCAATGGCACCTGGTGTTTAGAAGAACGTCCACCAGGAGTACCCGTTGTAGGATGTCGCTGGGTGTTCTGTGTTAAGCGTAATTCTTTGGGTGGCATCGATCGTTACAAAGCACGCCTTGTTGCTAAGGGATTTACGCAACAATATGGACAATCGTACTTTGAAAGTTACAGCCCGACTGCTGGGCTTGCAACAATACGTCTAGCAATCTCTGTAGCTGTACAAAACAATTGGTATATAGACCAATACGATGTGACCGTAGCTTATCTCCAAGGGCGACTCGATTGTTACGTTGCTATGCAACAACCAGAGGGCTTTGTTATACCCGGTCAAGAAACAAAGGTGTGCCGTCTCGTAAGATCTATATATGGACTAAAACAATCCGGGCTTTGTTGGTACAGAAGACTGACGGAAGTGTTGTTGAAGCATGGTATGCATCGTTGCCTTTCAGACGCATGCGTATTTTGGATAGAAGTCAACAATGAACGTGGTTTCGTCACAGTCTACGTCGACGATTTGATGGCGGCTGCCCAAACAATCAGAATTAGACAATTGTTGAGGAAGATTATACAGAGAAAATATTAAAAAGATTTAATATGGAATTCTGTAAAACAGTTAACACACCGTGTCTCCCTGGTCAACATTTAAATAAGACTGTAACCTTAAGTGTTGAAGAGCAAGATGAAATGAAGACAGTCCCTTTTAGACAATTAGTAGGGTGCCTATCTTATCTTGCCTTGGCGACACGTCCCGACATAGCATATGCGGTCAATGCAGTGGCCGCACATTCGGCTAATCCAAATCTTACACATTGGATAGCCGCCAAACGAATTCTGCGTTATCTTCGAGGTACCCTCGACAGAAAATTAGTCTTTCGTCCAAATCCTGCAAGACTTGAAGTTTTCGCAGATGCTAGTCATGCACCAAATGCTGATGACCGAAAATCCATTTCTGGTGTAATTGTGTTTTATGCCGGGACCCCTATCCTATGGAGAGCAACCAAACAGAAAAGTGTCTCACTTTCGACCATGGAGTCGGAGTACCATGCCTTGTGCCTAGCGTCCAGGGAAGCTTTCTGGATGCGTGCCTTTCTCAAAGAAATAGGTGTTTATGGACATAGTACACCACCAACCGTTGTGCATACCGATTCTTTGAGTGCAATTCAACATGCTAACTCACAAATTGAAAGATCCAGAACAAAACATATCGAAATTGTTTATCATTTTGTCAGACAGAAAATTGATGATGGTGACACCGTTTTGGAGTTTGTTCCCACTGAACGAAATTGGGCCGACATTTGCACCAAAGCAGTTACCTCTCAGATACATACTAATCTCTGTCTTGGTCTTTCTCTTACAGCATCCGACTCCAGATGATGAGATTTATTTTACAGGGTGTCCTCGTCACACGGGGGCATGTTGATTCCTGGGGTCCTTGACCTTGGACCCATACATCAAGTATTGACTCTGCACTACGCTGACGTATGCCTGCAGGGTCACCATGAACCAATAATGATCGTCATGACCATGTTGGGTCATTCGTTGAAGACAATAGTTCTTAAGTGTTTATCGTTTTGATCATTATTGTTAACGGTCGTTATGTTTGTAAACAAATTGGAAATGTTGTTGTTAAAGAAGTTGCTTTGGCTTCGGCACTTCATCGAAATTCCTCCAACCGTTTAGATCATGCTCTGTGTTAAAATACTGTGTCCCTTCCATATGTAAATATGTCATGCCATTATAGTTAGTAAACTACAGTGATGTTTACCGTGTTCACAAAATGAGTCATCATTCCGAGTTTCACAGTCCACCGTTTGCAGCTCCAATATTATTTAATTCCACTGCGCCTATCCCTTCAATGTGGTAGCGGGAGCCGTGTATTTGGAACTTTAGATTCGATGCTCAATATGAAAAAATGGACTTAGAGAAGACATGGCAAAGAGATGCGGTGACGTTATTTTTGGAAACCAGGAGAAAATTGGAGGTCTACGACGTCGCCGGCAAGGAAGGGGAGAAACGATGAAGCAAAGAAGATAATCAGATAAGTATCATTCTTCTAAATAAGGAAATTCGAATGTTTCTAATGGCTGCCCAAATGCGGGAATTTACGTGCTAGACTGACACGATAAAAACAGAACAATAAAACATAAAAGTAATACCGTTCAGTGCCAAATTTGAAATTTAAAAATGGCATCTGGAGGTTTGATTTCAAGTCAGACGACTATTCCCAATTTAACTGGTACGAATTATATTCAATGGGCAGCCATTAGAAACATTCGAATTTCCTTATTTAGAAGAATGATACTTATCTGATTATCTTCTTTGCTTCATCGTTTCTCCTCTTCCTTGCCGGTGACGTCGTAGACCTCCAATTTTCTCCTGGTTTCCAAAAATAACGTCACCGCATCTCTTTGCCATGTCTTCTCTAAGTCCATTTTTTCATATTGAGCATCGAATCTAAAGTTCCAAATACACGGCTCCCGCTACCACATTGAAGGGATAGGCGCAGTGGAATTAAATAATATTGGAGCTGCAAACGGTGGACTGTGAAACTCGGAATGATGACTCATTTTGTGAACACGGTAAACATCACTGTAGTTTACTAACTATAATGGCATGACATATTTACATATGGAAGGGACACAGTATTTTAACACAGAGCATGATCTAAACGGTTGGAGGAATTTCGATGAAGTGCCGAAGCCAAAGCAACTTCTTTAACAACAACATTTCCAATTTGTTTACAAACATAACGACCGTTAACAATAATGATCAAAACGATAAACACTTAAGAACTATTGTCTTCAACGAATGACCCAACATGGTCATGACGATCATTATTGGTTCATGGTGACCCTGCAGGCATACGTCAGCGTAGTGCAGAGTCAATACTTGATGTATGGGTCCAAGGTCAAGGACCCCAGGAATCAACAAAATCCACCCACATTAGTCAGTGGAGAGAGAGTTAGCGATGCGATAGAGCCTCTTCACGCTTGAGTTGAAATTGTGTTATGACGTTAGGCTTAACGTAGTACGTGTTTTCCCAGCATCAACCAAAATGATTTAAGGATGAAACGATGTCACAAACTATTCAGGTACGGTACTTGGCCATACATAATTCTCATGAAACACAAAAAAATAGTCGATTAGCATTTTTTAGCAGATGGCGAACTTTGGGAGCCACTTGTCTTCCAAACGAAAGTAGTTCCAAGATGGCGGCGATGACAACAATAGCTCAATCGATGGCTTCTGCAGGTTCCTTTCGAGTTCCCAAAAGCAAACTGTAATGAATGTCTACAGCCAACCACGCCAACATGACCAAAAGAAATCTATTCGTCGATTTGCAAAAGAAACACGATTGCTGGGCGACGTTCGTTGCAGAATACAGTTCAGAGTAAGTTTTGGGTGTTTGACTCACCACTCAAACGAAATCCGAACAATGGATAACGCTTCATACCATTCTGTGAAGGAGGAAAAAATATCAACGAAGAGTTAACTTAAAGCTGACATGCAGGTTTGGCTGCAGTAATGCTGTTGATACTACGATGTTGTCGAACGGTGAACTGTGGGCATTAATTGATGGTATGAAAACACCGTACGATCATAACCGTTATTCAATCGACAGCCTTGCTGCAATGCACGGACACACGCACAGTACGTAAAAATGTGACGAATTTACGCTTTCAGAAATTCGGAAAATGTTCATGATTATTGTCGAAATGACGACATTGCACCTGTTGAAAAGTGACACGTGCCGTAAACAAATAAGATTCTGCATCAATTTCTCACGGACGACAATGAAACGAATCACTCTGGATCGCAGTATGCTTTTCGTAAACGTCAGCGTCACAGCGAACGTCGTTGAACGAGACGATAGGATATTGTTTTTTTTTTGGGGGGGGGGGGAGAACATTCATTATTGGAGGAAACGTTTGGTAATGCTGCCCACACGAAATCAGTGTTTGAACAGGCTTGACTATGAAGAGTTTCGGAAAGTCTGACAACTTTGGCTTGAAAGCGTCACGTAAGGATTGAAGTAAGACACTCGTTATAGTTTGTTCTCCCTCCATACCCCACCTGCTTCTAACGCTCCTCAAAATGGGCTTTTTAAAGGCCAAACCAATACGGCTCTTTTCAGGAACATTTTTGAAAGAAAGAAATCATTCCTGTTTAATAAAATTTGGTTATGCAGAAATAACAGACACTATTAAGCATTAAACAATAAATGTATTAACAATAAATACATGCTATAGGGTAACATTGCCTAAAAAATATGAAATTATTAGCAACAAAAATGTTCGCTCAAATGAATTGTTATGCTATTTTTGCATCATTGTTTGAGTTGGAGCTCGCGGATGAATACAGACAGATCAGTGGTAAGCAGGCTTTGGTCGCGTCGCTAACACTTTCTCCACTGACTAATGTGGGTGGATTTTACCATAGTGCATTTATAATTTATTTCCTCTACATTATAGCAATTTACCTAAATCCTTTCAATCTACCAGTCATTCAACTCCAACCATGTTGCAACCCTGTTTAAAGGTTGTGCATCACCAGTCCGATGACCATCCAACCTCAGTTAAAGATTGGATGTCACTTAGACGTATAATCATGGCGCTATCTGGTTAAAACCACACAGATGCATGGATATGTCTGGCCCCCCCCCTCCCCCCTCCCGGATGAATAGCCGATTTCTAGTGTGCTTTGCGGCCCTGTAGGGCCGTGGTATTGTTTCGTTAGATGCCATCGGCTGTCTTTCACAAGCAGCGAGTTGGTGCCGTAGTTATAAAATTAGATTGCAGAATTAACAGATGTTCGATCTGGAGGAGTTACCGCTTTTTTCTTCAAGTTGGTTATTACCTCGTTAGGCTGTACTCGTGGACAATCGTCCTGGGTGCATGTGACCAAATACCAACGTATGTTTGTGAACTGTATCTAACCGCAGCATCTAATCAGTCACTGTCGTCACCAGGGCAAGGTGTACTGTTACGACATTGGCTACTGGAGGTAGCATCCAGGCTGTGTGTGTAGCACTTTCTTGTTCCCATCTATTGTACAGGATGCTACTTGAGTACAGTGAAACCTCTATTTCTTATTTGCCGAAACATCTTAACCTGTTAATTTTAGCATTACATTGTCCCAATGTGATGTTTCCCTGGAGGTTTCTTGTTTGTGCAACAGTCTGCTTCCATGTCTCTACTGCACCTGCACGGCGCAGCCCTCCTTATAAAAGCGAGAGCGCGGACGCTCTTTTAATTTATTTTCCTCCACCGACCGTCTCCATGTCGCTCTGTTTCCCTCTTTCGTCGGAATTTGGTTCTTCCCCAGCCATCATGGACCAATGTCTTTCGTCACAGCCAAGCAGAATCCAGAGAAACGAATGACCAGCAACCTCTCCCGTACCTGCCGATCACCCAATGCCGCCAACGTGCCGTCCCCCCTTGGCTGCCGTTCCCGTCAAGCTGTCGCCACATCTCTCGCCAATAGCACCGAGGCGGCGCTCCGTCCACTTATAATTGCCCTTCCGTAGAAGCCCACCGCACTCAACGTCCAGTGCCTGCCGATCACCCGATGCTGCCATCGTGCTGTCCCCTCTCGTCTGCCGCCAACTCGGTCCCTGCCTCTTGACGCCACATCTCTCGCCAACTCCGTCCTCTTGCCGCCCTCCCACAGAAGCCTGTACACCCCCCCCCCCCCCCCGGGCTGGCTTTCGTTCCAGTTGATTCCGATACCGAACAAGACCACCACACTCAAGGAAGTCATCGTGGCACCTACCCTGTCGACTCCCAGGGCTGATTCACCTTTCCGAAAACTCTGCTTTGGATTGCTTTCCACTGAGGCCAAATTTAAAGACCCGGCAACCTCCACAACTGCTCCCAGCTTTCCATGGACCTCCCCAGCAGGCTTTCGTTTCGGTTGATTCCGATAATAAACAAGACCACCGCACTCAAGGAAGACATCGTGGCACCTACCCCGGCGACTCCCGGGGCTGATCCACCTTTCCGAAAACCTGGCTTCGGATTGCTTTCCACTGAGGCCAAATTTAAAGACCCGGCAACCTCCGCAACTGCTGCCAGCTTACTGTGGACCTCCCCAGCTGGCTTTCGTTTCGGTTCATTTCGATAACGAACAAACCACCGCTGTCAAGGAAGACATCGCGGCTCCTGATCCGTCAACTCCCGGGGCTGAACCACCTTTCGACAAGCTTGGCTTCGGTTTGTTTTCACCATCATCGAACCATGAACGACCCAGTTTCTATGACTGCTTTCAGCCCGCCATGGTCCCCCGGCGATTTTCGTTCGGTAAATTCCTATAACGAACAAAACTACCACTCTCATGAAAGACATCATGACTCCTCCCCTCATCGCTCCGATCACGGACGATGCTCACCCTGCTCCAGCTTTCATTCCCTGCGACAGCAAAATTTCCGCCCTCGACCTCGCTGCCTAGACCAGCTACGATCAAGACGATCCCCACTTCAAGCCGGCCAACGGACCCCGCCGCCTCTTGACCTCTCGCCTCTCGAAAAGGATCTCTGCCGAATCAAGAATTTCTTTCGTGAAGCAAAACGAAATTATCATCGTGCCGCTGTCGCACTCGTCCCTCCTTCGGCCACAAATTCGCCGTTGGATTTATTATCCAGACCCTCCTGCAGAAGCCACATCGTCTCCTGCAACGAAACTCATCACTTGATCGACTCAGTATTCCGTCATTCAAAATCCCATCTCATGCCGCCCTGTAAAGGCATTGGCCAAAAAAATCCAGATTGGTTAGGATACCCGGCACCAAAGATCAAAAACTCGGGGAAACCAATTTATTTTTCTCTCTTAGCGCCGTAGGCCTAAGTGCTTAATCCATTTTACTTCAAATCTTGTAACTCCCAGGAAAATGGACAGAAACGATCACAGTCTTCACCTCTTAATAGCCACAGACTTTATCTCCATTCCTGTGAAAACAGAACTCCAAATTTCGTCCTCTACAAATAACTACAGCTATTTGAAAAACGCTCCAAACTGAGCGCACCGCATGCCATCGCCGATCGCCATTTTCCACAACAACAAACTTGTAAATTTGTAATTTATATTTTTTCCAGGCATAAAGCCGACCAGTTTAGTGTTTGTTGTAGGAACCACATATATGTATTCACACTCTGCGTTTTTATTTTGAACTCAAATACTAGTCTTGGTTTGTTATGAAAACGTCGATTGCATTTTTATTCCATTACTTGCAGACGCAATAATGTTGTAAACCTAAAAAGAGTTTTAGCATCTACAAACTAGCTGGTTTATTTTAATCCTTTACCTAGTGCTTATAAAAGCAATTTAGTAACGTAACTTCTTCCCACAAACTCTACCTTGTCCAAAACGGCATTTTTTTTTACTATTTTATTTTACCGGACATTTTCTCCAAAAAGTGTTTATCTTGTATTTATTTCAGAGCTCCGACCATGGCAACCTCAACCAGTTGTAATTAAAGCCTTTACCATCCTTCTATTAAACTTGAATAGTGATTTTTAATAGCAAACTCCGTCACCCCCCTACCCGTTCCTTCAATAGTGTGATGCCTAACATCGCAGTCTTCGAGTAAAACTCGTTCAAGTTTGTATTTCCGACGTGCTCATGGCAAAGCTTATGAGTACAGCTTTAATTCAAGCCTATCCTTTTTCAAATCCGTTAAAAACTCAGTCAGTTACAATCAATCCAAGTTCAAATCCAAATGGCCATTTCCATCACAATCCATCAATCCGTTCCTAAACCCCAAAAGCTCAACGGCTCCAGCGGTCCAAAATCTGGCCACTCAGAGCCCAGAAACTCCGGCCAATCAATGCGAACCTCCTTTTCCCTCCCTTATGAAGGCCCATCCAGATCCTTACAGTTCTCTATAAAGCCCTCACGTGGTGTAGCTTGGCTCAGGAGGTTGAACAAATTTCCCTCCTCCAAGGCAGCCTGCCTCTCTTGCCGCCAAAACGCGTAGTCATCGCAGACGTCCGCCCCCTCCCTCACCCATATATACCCCTGGCCCTGCCGTCCCACCTTCAGCACTGCTCAAAGATCTCAGAGGCTAGAGGTTGCTACGCCGGTCGGAGTGGAGATGTCCGCACGGGTCCGTTCGTTGCCATGCCGGGCAAGGTAGCAGTTCGTTGGTAACTAAGTTAATTTTTATTGAAAGTATTCTTTTAGACCCAAATTCTAAATTTATAGTTCTTAAATCTAAACTTAACCTCTTACGTGAGAATGATTGTGGATCAGTTAACCGCCATCGGCATTTCTGGCCTAGAACTACCACAACTTAAGGGTTTAAGGTCCCCTTCCTAAAAACCGGCTTTTTTCTTATTTATGTTGAACAAAGGTTCATCTAAATACTCAAATGGTTCAAATCGTAGAGCTTAGACTTCTTTTAGGTTGTGTACCAGGTTTACCATAGTTAGTTTGATCTTCAGCATTGGCTTTAGAAACATAACTTGTGACTATTTTACTAGTGCAAACGTTGCATTCTGTAACTTAGAGAGTCCGGTGACTCAAACAACTTTTCTTCTCGAAATTTTGTAGTGTATGAACTTTTAATTTGTTCACTTCGTGCCGATTTTCATGTAAAATCTTCGTGTGCTTTATTTAAAGCTTTTTGAAATATTTTATTTGTAACTAACTTAGTTTCAATGTAGTGTGAGAAGTTAAATATGTTTTAATAAAAAAAACTTTCGTTGTTTTAAACAACCGGTTGACTTCGTTGAGATTTAATTGCATGAGTAAATAATCAAAAACCATTTTTATTTTAACTCCCAGCCAGCAATTAAACACCCATCGTGGTGGCAGCAAATTAGTTAGTAGTTAGTTGTTGATATTCAAGTTATAGTTAGGACAAGGACGCTCCCCCCCTAACCGTGCAGTAGCCACTGCAGTGCTGTAAACTTCGCTAAAGTCCAACAGTCACGTATATATTAACAACATCATCGCCAGTACACCAGATTGTCGGTGCTGCCTGAAAAAGCACCTTCTTGAGACAGGTAGCGCCGCTACAAAACTGGTGGCAGCGGTGGGATCACGAGGTGCTGTGCCACTCCAAACACACCTTCCCCCCTGCCATTCTACCATGCCAGTTTTCATCTTTAAGAAGAAGATGTCCGCAGTAAGTCACTAAACTGCAACCGAGATGCCCGTAACTAAAACAAAAAAGTTACAGCCAAAAGATGTCAGCCTAGACGACAACAACTAGGCCCACAGTTCCCGATCCGGCTGGAGAAGGAAAGCAGCAACCCCCACTTCACTACAAGTAAACTGGGCTAACCTGCAGAAGGTTGAAGTAGACGTTCAACACCCCGGAGGATCCACCCTGACCACAAGGAAAGGACATGGAGCTCCAGAACCCCCACTAGTGTTCGACTTTCACCAAGAAGGGCGACAACCACAGCAGAGACGTTTTGTGTAAATCACCGGACGTCCACGTGGCTCTACATCCAAGTCTACGATGGGAGGCTAGGACAGACAGACCACACAGCGATTGTGTATACAGAAAGGTTAGTGCACATAGGTTTGCTTTGGCCGCCAAGCCGAGTGTTTTGTTTCGTGTATTTTATGCATTTAATAATCCACCAGAGTGCTAGGGGTAAAGTGTATCTTGTGTTTAACCTGCGGGTTGTTTAGAGAAACGGTTAAATTCGTGCTCTAGTTCAACTTAAATGTGTAATTATTTTGCGGCTGCAATTTAATTTTTAAAATTCACGTAAAACTAGTTTCTGCTTGAATTAACGTTAACGCTTCCAACATGGAAGAAGTATTAGATAGTATCCCTAACAAGGACCTCAAGAAGGCCTGTTTGAATCTTGGCCTAACTGTAAGTGAAGTAAGGCAAGAGTCCGTTAAAATTCTCACGGATGCATACGAAGACGAGAAGGTTTCATTAACAGATGTTTCCGACGTTCTAGAGAGCGCCATTGAAAAGCGTAACACCGCGATTCAAACAAAAAAAGAATTAGCTCTTAAAGAGAACGAGTTGTTTCTTAAAGCTGAAGAGTTAAAACTTAAAGCTTTAGAGCTAGCAGAAGCCGATAAAGCTCGCGCTCATGCCGCAGTCGAAGCCGACAAAATTTGTGCACACGAATTAATGTTGAAAGATACGGGGGCTCAAACTAGCGACGCCGCTAGAGTCTTTGAAATCCGTAAAATCGAACGTGAACTAGAACTAGCCAATAAACAAATTGAGTTAGCAAAATTAAGAGTGGCTAGTGGTACTTCAAGCCCAGTATCAGATATGTCTAGTGTTAATCCCAGACCTAGAGCCGGAAAGGTTTCCGATGCAGTACGACTAGTGAATAATTGGGGTCCGAACTCGGAAATTAACTCCTATTTAAAAATATTTGAGAAAACCATGGAAACTCAACGTATTTTAAAGTCAGAATGGGTAGTCGGTTTACAACCTTTACTTGGGGAAATTTTGGTTAAAGTTTGTGACCAAATGAGTGCTGTAGATATGCACGATTACGATCTAGTCAAAATTAAATTACTAGAAAGGTTTGTCCAGACTAAAGAGTCAGTACAGGCACAGTTTCGTAGTTTGGAAAAAAATCCCGAACAACTTTTCCACGAACATGCTTTCGATTTGGAAACATTATTTTCTCGATGGTTGTCCCTAGCTGGTGTTAACAAGGATTTTGACAAGTTAGCTAATTTAGTGTTGTTAGAACAATTTACTAAATCGTGCCCGGTAGTACTCCGGAAGTGGTTGCCCGACCGAGTCAAAACTGGGACGCTGCACGAAGCAGCTAAGTTGTGTGATGAATTCACAACCCGCAACAAACAAATTTCTGCTGACGTTGATGCCAAAACAAGTAAAGTGTAAACTGTCGCACAGCCAGGTGGACAAGCTTCTAAAGCTTCTTCCAACCCTAGACATGGTAAACAAAACCATAACTCGTTAGCTAACCCGGTTGGGACTAACAGTAACAGCTTAACTAGCACAGATGCTAACGCTGATTATAGTGACAATGTAAATACTAACAATAGCAGCAGACCTAATGTTAGAACGTGTTACGAATGCGGCTCGGCCTCGCACCTCCGCAATCGCTGTCCCGAACTTAACAAAGCTTCGGCATCCGCAAATGCATGCTTTATCGTCGGTAAAGATGCCACTAAAATTTTAAAGACTAGTACTTTAAACTGTACCATCGGTAAGCGTAGCACTAAACTCTTGTGTGATACCGCTAGCACGATTAACATCGTCAGTTCTAAACTTGCCAAAAAGTGGCCGCGTTTAAAACAAGTAATTAGATGCAAAACTGTCTTACATGATGAAGAGGTTAAATTACAGCAGGTAAATTTAAGCCTAAAATTAGCCAGTGGTGAAGTCTTAAAAACCGTAGCGTGTGTTTCGTTGGCAAAAAGTTCCCCCTTTGATGTAATTTTGGGCGTAGGTGGCATAACACAATTAAATAGTTTATGCATGCCCAGGTCAAAGACTAAGACAGGAAAGTGTCCCCCTACAGAAATTGTAGCCAGTTTCTCGTGTAAAAGCCCCGCTGTAATTTCCAGCCAGCCTAGTAACTTGAAACCAAAAAGGTCTACCGCTCGCTCATGCGTGAAGGAGCCAGTGAGCCGTGACTCAATCAGCAGTCCAGTGATAAGTGCGCCACGCGCCAATCCCCCCGGGAATCAGACAAGGTCCCACAAGCCAGGCATGAATGAACGTAAACGTAAAACTGTTCTTGCTACGCCAGTTGTAAAACCTGTGTCCACTAATTTCTCAGAGTGGCTAGAATTGAGATATAAACCTCTTAATGGTAAAATAAAACGAAGCTTTTCTACCAGTGATGTTAAGCAGAGTTTAAATGGGTCCGTTAAACCGGAAGTAAACCAATGCAGTTTCCCCAATTGTATTACGGCACGCAGCCAGTCAACCCCTAACCTAAGAAAGTTAGAAAATAGCAAACCGGTCCAACTAGACGTCGGCAGTAAACTTGCTTCCCTTAAGTGTATTAATTTCTATCCAGAATTTGGTAGAGTTAGCTTGCATGAGTTTAATTTAAATTGAATCAGTGTGCTAGTAGTTGAAACTTAGTTTTTTTTTGTTGCTTTCATTATTAGGACCCGATGTTTTAGTGTTAAACTCTTGTCTTGTAAAAAGATTGAATTTTTGTGCCTGATCACCACAATTATGGCTCTTTGAACTAAATAATTGTTTTTCCTAAAAACGAAGGTTATAATTCTAACCTAACCAAATGTGAAGGTAATTTTATCAGTTTAGGAGTAGGTAAAACCTTTAATAGGTCTCCAAACTTGACAACTGAAACTTGTGTAGTTTTTTTTTTTATCTAAATGAGAGTTTTTTTGTTGTTGTTAAACTTGTGCAAACCACCAAGGCTAACCTAAGTAATGTATAAATTTTCTCCATGTTGAGATTTTTAAACTTGAGAACATAACCAAATAGTTTTTCTTCATAAGTGTGGAACTGTAGTGAGTGGTGGGCCTCTACAAACGTGGCTCCATCTAGGAACACATAACCTAAACATAAAATTGTGTTTATAGCTTTACTGTCTTAAATCTTCAAGACTGCTTCGTTGTACAAACCTGGAAAGCGACTTTTAAATGCAGATACCTTAAGTCGGTATTTTGTTTAAACTAACAGTTGAGTTTTCATCCTTAAAGCTAAACAAGTGGTGGAGCGAAAAAAAATTTTTGCTCTACATTTTTTTTTTCTCTTAAAATTTTCTTTAATGGTTAAGAGGTACGTTGTCAGGGCAACCTCACTCAAAGAAACTGTCAGCTTTTCCCATTTCGGACTCTTACACCTAAATTTTAAGTGCCTATGTTTACTCTTTTTGTCATTATCAACGTCTCCTTGTGTGGGAGAATTTTAACAAGGATTGTACGACACATTATTAATATTCATTAGGAATATCTATGGGAGTCTAGTGGTTCCTGGCTAACTCCTCTTAAGGTTTTTACGAAACATTTTTCCTCAAAAAAATTTGTCTGTCTCACCTCTGAGGGCAAAAGGTCAACTCTGTCGTTAAAAGGTTGCTGGTTATTATCCATATTAACCCTTTAAGGACGGGTGCGCCCAAATGCGCCCGCTGTACAATCATGGTTTACAGACTTCTACAGGTCAGATCGAAAACTTCCAGGCAATAACGGTGAAACAAAAAATGGGAAATGAAGGCCAGATCATTAAGGAAAGAAATGACACAGGTTTCATTCCTTTACTTCAAGTGGGTGAGACGCTATGATGTGTTTCCTACAAGTCAGTTATGAGCTCTTATCGCAAGTGCAGTCCTTAAAGGGTTAAAACCTCCCAGCGTTGTATTTTGTATTTTTAGTTATGGGACCTATCTCAAAACCCTTCGGTGTTAAATTTTCATGTAAAACAAGTTGTTTGGTAACCTGAAACCATCCCAGTGGTAATCTGTTAACTTTAAATAGAGCCGATAGTTGCGCATGCGCTCATAGTACCCTCTATTCCGATCCTTATCGCAAGCTAGGTCCTGAGGAGTGCGCCTCGAGGTTTTTTTCGATGCTTTCCTAAAAAATAAAAATAGCATTCTGTGCACGGCTGACGAGTTAGAGCATTAAATGTTGCGATTATCTCATTTGAATTAACAGTTACAAAAACCTAACATGTACCTTTAAATTTTCGTTCAACTACGAAAATAGTGTTTTTAACTTTAATGTCGTTGCTCCAATTTTCTGTGTGCTCTGTACGATATTCCTGCACGAAGCAGCGCGGACAGGCACCCTGTTAATTTTTTGCAACATAGTGTTCTTTATAAAATGTAATTTCTTACTCAAATTGATTTAGCCGAAAAAACGTCAGTTCCCCAAAAACACAAAATGGCATTTTGATTTTTGTATATGTAGTGTTTATATAACTTTGTACTCGATCCGGAGCTAGGACTAAGTAGCTCAAAACTTTAGACTTCTTATTTTTTTTAACAAAAATAGAAGAGATTGCTTGAATTGTGACCTTTCATGCAAATTTTGATTTCATGGTTTGGCGACCTAAGTATAGAGCATTCCTGTGTGCACTAACTTTTTTTTCCAGCTTTTACTTCGAGTTCAACAGGAACCCTAAGTAAAATCCCCTGTGTGGGGGCGTGTAAAGGCATTGGCCAAAAAAATCCAGATTGGTTAGGATACCCGGC
>JAHWFP010107108.1:0-30710 GCA_023313725.1 Lithobius niger
TCCTTTGTATTAACCTTCATAATAGTATTCATTCTTGATTTGAAAATGCATGAAGAGTTAGGCTACTATGAGATGTCTTAAGATGTCCATACCTCAAACAATAGCTACTCTACAACATGCTGTCCTCCTTGCAAAATAGGTAATAGTCAGATAAATCAGTGCCTTTGGAGAAAGAAGTGTATATTTCTGTACTGAGACAACTTGGCTGCAAACCTTGTGTACGCTGTCAATAATAGGGGACATCAGAAGTTGACGATTTTATAGACATTCTGCTAGCGAAAATGAAGTTTTGAGGTCTACAATTATTGTGTGTTGCTACTAACAAAGCTGTTTCTACAAATTTTATTCGTTTGTGTCTACACCACAGTTTGGATCATGAGCTAAAAAAAATCATGATTATCTTCAAGAGGGTTGGACAAATTCATGACCCCCCAAATTTCCTTTCATTATAGCAATAAACAAATGTAATGTCTTGAGCTCCTGTAACGACAATGGTCCTTTACCTAACTTGTAGGTTATTTTACTATGATACCTCTCTTACCTTTGAATTCCCCCCCCCAACCCCATCAAAAAAGTGCTTTCATTGTAAAATCATTTACACATTGTTCAAATACTTCGGTCAAACTTAAAAGCCTATTACTACCAAATTTCTTTCGAATCAGTCCACGTATTTAGCCACATATTGTGGAGCAAACAGATAGACGGAGGGATACAATTGACAAAGGTTCGAGTTTAAACTTGAACTTTCTTGCTTTAGTCGCTCAGTCGGTAATGCAAAATGAGAGAATTTCCAACTTACTTATAAAACAAAACTGGTGTTTTTTTTTTTTTTTTCTGTAAAGGATGCATGTAGTAAATGGACAACTACATTTTATAAACTTACTGTTATTTTGCAGAAGGGCCATCGAAGTACACCGGAAAACCTCAGAAGATTACTGCTTACTTTAAATACACACCCGTTCACATGTGTCCTTTCCAGCTAGCAGCGGTTAGTATGATATCATTGTTCTCCTCTGGAATTTCTTCCGTAAAAGTTACCGCCAAAAGATAAGTGCGGATGCAAATTTGTTTCAAAATTAAAAATAAAAAATTACTCTTGATTGCTGTTAAAATTAATCATATGAGAGCACTGGTGTATAACATCTATGGAATGAGATTATTTGTTCACATAACCTATGGTGTTAGTCTTATCAAGAATTTATAGGGGTCTTATGTGCCATCAAAGCATTGAAAGGCACTGAATGGAAATGAAATCGTGCAGGTTGTCGAGGCAAAGTTGGCGCACACGCCTACTTCTCTCTCCGAAAACTCGCCGAAAAATCTCCAAGAGTCATCGAGAATTATCTACACTAAAACAATTGTCAAACACTTCCCCTGCGAAATCTTGTCATTTGATAGGGAGAATTATATGGAACCTAAAAGTCCAGTACAAAATTGTTCAAAATTAACCAGGGGGTAAAGTTTCATTTTCTAGACAACTAATAGCTACATAAAAACCTGCACTATATGACTGCAAAACCAGTATCTGGCCAATACCTGATATGTAACGATGTACCCAGAAAGTCCGGGAGCAATGGGTATTAGAATGAAGTGAACAAAAGGTTCCATGATCAAGACGCATTACATGTCTTTAATCAGATCTGTAATGTTCAGATGCTCTCTTCCTAAGGATATACATACGTTTAAATTAAAATTAAAGTCGGTGCTGTTGCTGAATCAGCCCTATGTCAATAGTAGTTAATTAATACAAACATAATACTATATAAGCTTGCTTATCCGAAACAACTGGAATTGATGAGTGCTCGAACAATTGAATACTTCGATTAATACAAATTACATGAAAAACAAGCAAATAAAACTTTGTACATTGCTTAATTTTAGTGTTTGTGAATTTTTCTTGACTGTATAAGACTACGAACTGAAATACAAATTGAGTAATCTTTTTTTTTATTGGTATTCAATTTCAAAGTTTATTTTCTATGACGAACTAAATAACAACATTGCTCTTTAACTGCTAATTTTGGATGGTTCTTTTTTTTATCATTACACCACAAACTGATTGAAACTTGTGCTAAGATACAAGTTTTAGTTTTACAGATGATAAGACACCATCGTACATAGTCTCAGAATTGTCTCATGTGATGATATCATAGGAATGAAATTGCTATCAGAGCGAATTGTTACTGAATGAAATTGAAAGAAAACAGTATTTTTAGATCTAGAAAGTAATTTTTAAAAAAGGCAATAAATATCATCACTAGTTAAATAGCACTCACAGGTAAAAATGTCTTGTTCTTTTTAGGCCTTTTTCGTAGAACCTGGTGCTGCAATAGAGTATGATCTCTTAGCGGTTTGTTTTGGAGGAGTCACCAACCATCAGGTTTTAACTCGAACTCGGGTATGTAACTAGAATTTTCTCTCATTCCCCTGACGTGACTTTTATTAAGGAAAAGCTTTTATGCAGTTGCATTTATATATATTTATATACGTATGTTTACATACATAAATATGAAAGAACTACCGGTAAATTTGAAAAATACCCTTTGACAAATCAGATTGATACATAAGTCCAGTGAGAAGCATCAATAATTTATGAATAAATTATGAATACATAAAGTAATAAATATTTATTTTGATATTTAGTGTATGTATTGTATTATTTAATGTTATTATTAATCACAAATAGTTACTGAATAAGATGTAAAATCTCGTGAAGCTTTCGAGAATTGCTTGCAATAAAAAGCACATTATTATTATTATTATTATTATTATTATTATTATTATTATTATAACAGTGCACTTTCAAGAATTGAACGGCGAATTGAAGAGATCTGGGAAAAAAATTTAAAAAATACTAGAAGGAATGAGCTTTATCGAAAACCAATACAAGGATTTGAGAGCCAAAAATATCGAAATCAGGAAGCAAAATGCAGAAATAAGTAAAAGATTGCGAGATCTTGAAAGTAAAAGTGAAGTGATAACTAAAAGCAAGAATGAAGAAACAGTTGAGATTAAAAACACTGTGAAAAAAATGCAACAAAACCAAAATGAAATGGATCAGTAAAGTCGAAATCGAAATATTGAGATTTATGGAGTAGAAACTGAAACTAATGAAGAACTTAAAGACACCATTTACAGACTAGCTTACAACTAACTAGTTTTCATGACAACCAAATTGAAAGAGCACATCGACTTCCAACTCGAAATAAAAATAAACCACAAAACATCCTGATGCAGTTTAGAAGCAGGACTTATAGAGACGAATGGCTGTCGGGCAAGAAAGAACAAATCAGCAATGACGATATTTTTCAAAATGGTATCAATATGAAGATTTACGAGAATGAACGCCTACCATCTTATTACAAAACATTAAGCGCCGGTGCACACGTGCGTTTTTTGGACACGTGGCGACGCTGCAGTGACGCAGCCAATCAATGCACACGTGCGTTTTATTAACGTGTGTTGATGCTGCGGCGCCGCTTCGGTGATGTATATGCGCGTTTGGTTCCCTAACCTTGTGTACAAAAAATTGTAGTTTGAAACCTGTGAGACGATATTGCTTTTTTCGCCTACCTCGTAAACAAAAAATATATTTTAAAACGAATGCGACGAATTTTGGTACATTGATGTACTAATTTAAGACGTATCAGGGGAAAATGTTACAGTATACATCCTTTGCATGCTAACTAAAAAATTCGGATAAGTTCTTTAATTACTTCCCAATGAGTCTTCAATCATTTCTGCAGCAACATTTCAGATTTCAGGATAGTTCTTTACTCCCCCAATAAACAATTCCATGTCTATTTCTTCGAAATTGAACGCCATTTTTGGTAATGCTTTTGCGGTAAACGGCGGACGTGTGCACCGCTCAAGCCTCCCAAGGTATTCAGAGACGCAATTGCGTTTTTTTTAACGCAGCGGTACCGCTGTGTTGACGGGGGAGAATTGCGGTGCAAAGTGACCGCACGAGCGGCGGCCGAGCGGCGGGCAGTAACGCAACGTCGCCGCAGGTACGTGTGCAGTCACCAACAGATGGCACGTAAACTAAACCGCAAATGCGGTACCGCAGCGGCGACTGCACGTGTGCTCCGGTGCTAATATGGAAAACCAAACAACAACAAAAAGGAGTTTTCAAATACATCTGGTTCAAAGAAGGTAAAATTCAGCTCAAAAAGGATGAATCGACACTGAAAGTACATACAATCAAGAATGATGAAGACCTACAGAAATTGTTAAAATAATCAGCCATTAATAGGCCAAGCCCAAGCTAAGTGTTTTTTTCTGATGGCGATGGAGGAAGTTCACAATAATGAAGTTTATGCTAACTTTGATGAATTTAACAACAAATTTTCAACAAATAATCAGCCTGGCCTAAATCTGAAAAGCATTCAAGTAAACATTCGAAGCTGCAGGCTACATTGGGATCTGTGTCAAGTTTACCTTCACAATTCTAGTATTAAATGGGACATTATAGTGTTCACCGAAATTAACATAAAAGATGATGAAGGTACAATATTAATGGTTTTGACAAAATATCTGTGTGTCGAAAGGAATCCAATGGTGGTGGAATATTGATCTTCCTTCGAAATTGTAAATTTGTTGATATCAATCATAACATACGAAAGCTAGATACAAATGATATGACCGATGTTGGATTTTCCTGTGAAAATGAAATGTTTAACCTGATTGTAGTGTACCGTAAACCTTCCTCAAGCAGGACTAACTTTCTGAAAGAGCTAAAAATATTACTTACTGAAAAGGAATCATGTGGAAAAACAAATATAATAATGTTGGGTGATTTAAATTTTAACATCCTGAAAAGTACAACCGATAAGTTCTGAAAAGAAAGATGTCGAAAATCTAATTGCTTATTACGGATACACTCAACAAATTGAAACAGAGACTCGGGAAGAAAATTAGATTGCATAAATTAACTAGATCCTGTATTGACTTGATTTTTACAAAACTAAAAAATACTGTTTGTAAAGGGAATGTTGTTAAACAAAAACTAGCTGACCATTACTTCACTATAGTATACAGAAGGAGCACGAAGCAATAAATGCCCGTATGTGCACTGAAGGGAACAGACAAAAACAAGAACAAAAAACAAAAAAGATAAATTCTAATTACTTAAATTTATTTACATGTTTGTTAATTTTATGTTAATACACATTGCCAAGAATAAGGACTATCTTCCGCAAAATATCCAGCTTTTTATCTGTTTTCTCATTAAGTGTATACTAGTGATGTTTCTGTGGCTAAGTGGAATGTCATTAAAAATCTTAGGAATAACAAAACTCATTCCTCTCTTACCATAAGAGTTTCTCCATACTGGTGTCTGGAGCCAAGCATTATTAATCCTTTGTGGTCTATTAACAGGTATTTTATTGCTATTGCTATGGTAAAACTTTGTGATGACACTGTAGGTGAATAATTGAAATATAGAAAAAAGAAAAGAAGCACTTAACAATAACAGATTTACTTTTGTTTTAAATAGAAAACACTTAATAAAACAATTAAATAATGCAAACTGGAATTTTTTATACAGCTTAAAAAATCCTAATGAAATGTATAATATGATTGAACAAAAAATAACTGAGATATATGTAATAGTCGAACTTTAAATAGTTACTTAATAATTCAAGAAGAGACTAAGGAATGAATGGATGACTAAGGAGATACTTATAATGATTAAGAAAAAAAACGACACGTGGTCAAAAATTATTAAACACAAAACACCTCCTTTAAATTTAATAGAAGACTACAAAAATCTTAAAAATGATGGCAAAACTGCTGTTCTGAAAACTAAACAAGAATTTTATGAAAATTATTTTAAGAAGCATGAAAAAGATAGTCACAAAATCTGGCAGAAAATTAATCTTTTTAGCGGAAGAATAAAGATAACATTGATCTACACCTTTAAAAACATTTTGCTGACCACAGCAACAGGGTAAGTGATATTTTTGCGGAAAGATTTAGTGAACAAGTTCCTCGATTAAAAGCTAAATATTTGCGCCATAAATGTAAAACAAAATTGCTATTTAACACACAAAAAAAGAAGACAATAATATGCAAATTAACAATATCAAAACAGTAGTGTTTTAAAAGCTTCAACTACTGACATTGAAGATGTATTGGATAATCTGAACGTTAAAAAAATCGGCTGGACATGATGGATTTTTACTAGAGCACTGTGTTTTTATATCAAAATTAATTAATGCAGTTACTGATACTGAAATTTGGCCAGATAATTTGAAAAAACAAGTTCTCAAGCCCATACACAAAAAAGGAGATAAAAAAATCCTGACAATTATAGACCAATTGCTTTATTGCCAGTATTGAATAAGATTGTTGAAAAGTTTTTTGCAGTAAGAATTGAAATTTTTTAAAATAAATTCTGTAAAATAATTAAGTTTCAATTTGAATATCAGCGAGGAATTGGAACTATGGATGCTCTTCACAACATCAATAATAACATCACACGAGCATTAAATGAAGGTAAACATGTTGGCGCCATAATAATTGATCTCCAGAAAGCATTTGATACGTTAGATAAAAGCATTATTTTGGAAGAACTCTACAAGCATGGTATACGAGGGAAAATTCTAAACATTATAAATAATTACCTGATAAATCACAAATGTTGTGTTAAAATTGACAATGTTTGCAATGACTGGAAAGATATTCAATTTGGTGTTCCCCAAGGTTCAATTCTAGGTCCACTATTATTTCTTATTTATATAAATGATATTCAAGAATTTGCAAGTAACACATATTCAACGCTTCATGCTGATAACATCTTTATGCTGTCAATACATTACGATGTTAAGACAATGATAAAAAATTTACAGTTAGACTTTGATATGATTAACTGCTATCTAAGTCAAAATGACTTGTACATTAGTGTAGAAAAAACTTGTTCCATGCATATAAAAACTTCTCATTTGATAGCTGATAATGAAGCTGATATTAAAATTACTAAACATACAGGGTGTTCGAAAAGTCCCAGATAAGCTGAATAACTTTTGAACGGATGAGAATTGAAACTTGTACCTTTGGGAACAGCGGTTGGGTTGAGGGCTCTATCTTTTGGCATAAGAGACATCGCAGCACCCCCACCATGGGGGCCCCAGGGGGTGTAACTCACTAATTTCAAATGGAAAGGGGAGTTGAGTAGCACGTCATATTAAAGCCCTTAACGAGCTGAGAAAAATGGCGCAAAGAAAACGTCGCTACCTTGCTCCAATCAAAAATGGCACCCCTTTAAAGTACGAACGTGACACAAATTCCTCCAAGTCTGTTCCAGGGGGATAAACAGAAAGGTACATGTACAAAAAAAACAAGGGTGAAGCCCCTTACTTAGGGGCAGGGCGATTTTTACCGTAGCTGTAGTGGGATTGTGAGAGGGACATGAACAGAATCCTAACTAAATAAGATGATCAAATTGTAAACCTTACACCCCCTGCAGTGATACAGTTTAGCTTCGAAAGCTTCTCTGACATTATGAAGCATTTGAGGTGTGATTTC
This sequence comes from Lithobius niger, assembly GCA_023313725.1. NCBI lineage: Eukaryota > Metazoa > Arthropoda > Chilopoda > Lithobiomorpha > Lithobiidae > Lithobius > Lithobius niger. The sequence goes on from JAHWFP010107108.1 coordinate 7,528, forward strand.
GTGACAAACATGTGTAATTCTTTGTCTCAGCTCCGGAAGAGCGGGAGGCATTGTGTCATGCACTTTACTTTTTACATACCCTCAAAGAAAGAAATCAAGAGGAGTGAGGTCTGGCAAACGAGCTGGCCACTCCACAGCACCGCATCGTCCTATCCGTGCCCCAGGGAATTCTGCATTAAGTAATCGTCTGACTGGCAGAAAGAACTATTCCCAATTGAAATTGTTGAGTTTATCCCCAACCAAGATTTTATTTGCCCTGCCCCCTTCCGCCACCCCCCCCCCTCCCCAAATAATTAAATGCGGGACCTTAATATTGCCGCATTTCTTTTATGTGTGTCTTTCAGTTTATCTATCTGGAACATTCCTTCACGTTGTGAACATCTCTGAATCATTTTCTAGTGGCGTAAATTCTTCCAATGCAAAGTGCTATTTGAAATTTGATGGGGCGCCATTTTTGATTGGAGCAACGTAGCGACGTTTTCTTTGCGCCATTTTTCTCAGCTCGTTAAGGGCTTTCATATGACGTGCTACTCGACCCCCTTCCCATTTGAAATTACTGAGTTGTGCCCCCTGGGGCTCCCTTGGTGGTGGGTACTGCGATGTCTCTTATGCCAAAAGGTAGAGCCCTCAACCCAACCGATGTTCCCAAAGGTGCAAGTTTCAACTCTCAACCGTTCAAAAGTTATTCAGCCTATCTGGGACTTTTGGAACACCCTGTAGGTGTGCCAAAAAATGTACGATAAGGTGCGAGAAAAAACGAGGTGGAACAAATGTACAAAAAGGTGCGAGAAACACGAGGTACGATAAAATGTACGAGCAATTGGATAAACGAAAGTATAATTGCAACTTTCTAATGAAAAATAGTTGAGGTTCAGTGGGAGAAGTAAATCAAGCTACCATTACTAGGTACAAAAGACTTGAAAATCTTTGGTTGATTAAAGATCTTGGAGTTTGTTTTCAACCAGACTTAAAATTCTCCACCCATTGTCATTACATCACTATGATGGCACACCGTAGATCTGCTATTCTGCAGTGGTGTTTTACATCGGGCAATTTGGATACTAAATTTTGGGCGCACCAGGTTACGTTCGAACTCTTCTTGAGTATGCTGGTCAGGTCTGGTCATCGAATTTATTGAAAGACATTGACCATTAGAGTTGGTCGAAGCCATATACAACATCTAAGCCAGGACTGTAAAAAAATCATATGCACACCAGCTAAAACTTACATTTTTACTCCCTCGAATTACACAGATTAAAGGTGGATCAAATTCTTACTTACAAAATTTTGCATCATAACTTATCTACCCCTTTTTCGTTCTTTGAAACCAATACTATAACACATACACGGGGACACAAATTGAAGCAGATTATTCTAAGGTTTAAATTAGGCTGGAAGAAGGCATTCTTCTTAATTCGGATTGCACCTGTTCGGAATTCCTTAGTGAAAGCATTGTCTCGGGAATAATTTATTGAACAAACATTGTTTAAAGGCAAACTTACTATGCCCAGAAATTAGACCATTAACGGGAGATTGACTATGATTAAGATTCGGCGTTTACACTTTGACCAGTTTGTAACCATCAATGTTCAATAACGTATATTAATTTTATATGCAATATGTCTACATTAACTGACGATACTTCGACTGATACTGATTGCTTTGCCCAATTTTGTACTGTTTATAGTGGCTGGTAAGTCATAAGTGGTCTCTCCAGACGCTCTCATGCCTTTCGCTTTTCTGGAGCAATATAGTTTATTATTATTATTATTAATTTACAGCAATTGTCTATAATTATTTCACAATGCACCATGGGTTCCATTTGTCGATCACTTTCATCGGTGTATTAAATGTGATCAATACTGCTGCATGTCTACTTTTAATTCGTGTAAACTATTATCTTTCATTAGAACTACCGTCTAAATCGCCGTCAAAGTCCGTGTGTCGACCAAGAGACTTACAAAAATTGCCGAAAAAAATGTGTTATTCAAATGTTTCAAAAGGCAGACTTCCCATGCAGGTAAGCTGGAGGATTTTAAATTTTAGCTTCCGTTATTGATGGAGTTCGTATTATTACAACTCTTTGTAAATAAATTCTTCATAACCAAACGTAGTTACAAGAAATGTATTTAAGTCTATTAACCATACTTCCAATGCTTTTTCACTCCGTTTATAACAACAACAAAATATTATAAAGCAAAAAAGTTTAATTCCCTTGGAATTCTTTTTTAATATGGTTCTTTAACTGTGATGGAGTTGAAAAATGTATTATTCATAAATTCAGATCATCAGTATTGCAACACAATCACCCTTCTAGGATGAAGGTGCAAGACCCATTGGGTATCATTTCTTGTACGTGTTTCTGACATTTTTGTTACTTCTGAAAATTGTCCTGCCAGTCCATCTTCTCGCACTCTGACTATAAAGAAAAATTGGAAATAAGCTATCTGCCAAAATATACACAAGAAATATTCAGTAAGCCACCTTTCAGTAAGTAATATTCAGTAAGTAATTCAGTAAGCCACCTTTATATACTTACGTCTTATGCATCTTACTTCTGATTATAAGATGTTGTGCAGCAACCACTCGCAACCAAAACATGATGCGTCATCTATATGATGCTCGACTATTTACAATATTGTTCTTCTAAAATGGTGGTAACATTTGCTTATGGAGATTGCCGGAACCAGTGCTAGAAGTCGGAATAAATAAGAGCTGGTATGAGACGCTGCAGTGAGTGATGACTAACTGCTATACAAAAGAAACAGTCCCCTCTGCAGAAAATTATTTAAAACTTGGACTCTTAAAAAAGGTGAATAAGTGGTAAAAAAACTAAAAATATCGCTGAAAAATTGGTCTAAAATTGTACTAAATTATTGAAGAAAAATCGTACCACATGCCAACGCAACAACTTTACTCTATCACCTTATTATTAGATTTTTTCCGTGAGCCAAGGATCTTATGGTTATTTAGACCTAATATTCAAGCCTTTTACAACCAGATGTACTTGGAGGCCAATAAACCTAACATACTGACATTTAGATATCAACATATAAATAAGCCACTCTTAGTTTTCATTTTTACTTTAAACCAAAATATATAATTGAACTCCATAAGAAGTCCGTCAGTATGCTTTGTAGCACACAGCCAAGCAGACAGCTTAGAATTTGTTGGTAAATTTATATTTTTAATTTAGGGAAAGTAGGAATCGTTTCTCTTTTCCAGCTTTGTGCAAAAACATTGTGATAGATTGAAAATTTTGATTGAGTATGCAACTTTAAGAATAACGATCCACTTCTTCGAGAAAGTAGTGCGCTATCTTTGGTGTTTTGAAAGAAATCCTCAACTTATGGTTGAACTGTGCAATTATACACTTAAAGAATGCTAAGAGTGCTATGGTTGTATCTCCAAAAAGTTTGGAAGCTACCACTTTAACCAAAGAGAACATTAGTTTCTTCCAACTTATCTCATTAGCAATTTGCGAAGAAACATCACAGTTGGATTCTGATAACTCTTCCACATTGGAAGTTAGTGGTGAAATGGACCCTCCTTCTGCATTAGCAGGAAGCACTGGGCATGGCTGAGTGCTTGTAAATTTGTCAGGCTGGTTTTATTAGTTTTTACTATCAAAGTTTATCATTTTTAGGCACGCATCTTACAATTTTGATTTGACGATCTCTTGGCATAAACCATTTCTCTTTCTACTGGACGATTTCAGAAACTTAATCACAAATGAGTTATCGGCAAATGATCATAATTTAAAATGGGATAGACAGACTGCAACCTCTCTGACCCGGTTTTACTAATGCTTTACATGTTAGACCTGAAGAAAATGAAAAGGCGACATATGAATAAACCACGAAAAACTGACTAAAGAAAAGTAATAACGTGCAGAATTAATGCAGTATAAATGAGTAGCGTGAAAGCTACAGTACTACCCAGGAAGTGCTCTGTCCACCATCTTGGATGACGTAACTTCCAGTATGGAATCCGAATTTGGATGGTCATCTTGTCCCAGGGTGATTTCAGCTTTATATTCGGTTTAATAAAAAAATTATCACTTCTATAATATTCCACACGGAAAGTGGGCACATCAAAGCCTGGCTAATGCACAAAACATAAATCTAACATACAAAGTACAAAGCTATCTACAAATTTAATACTAATAATTCACAGTGAAAAAGGTGTTAAAAATGAACGAAAAGTAGCCTAAAACACCCAAACACACGTCATAGCTCCTCAATCAACCAAGCTTGATGGCATGTGTTATCTCAATCGGCCTTGATTCCGGACTTACGTGATCACGTCGTTACGTCACTTATTTACCTGCATCCGTTTCTTTGTCATCATGCGTGACGTCATTTGTGATCATCATTTTCTTAAATTAAACTTTATAAATAAATTGTTACTTATCTAATTAATCTTGTTTTGCTTATGCTGATAATTTGAGATAAACCTTTTATTAATTAACTAGCACTTCAGGCTTAAAAATTAGAAGTTGTTTTCACTAATACAACAGGTAAAAAAAATTAATTTATCATGTAATTTTGTTATCAAATCAATCACCTGCTATGCAAATTCTTCTCACCTGATAAAACTCGCCTTTGATATCTCTTCCAATCCAAACCCTGCCTGGGTTGCCTCTTGCTGGTGGCTGCCAGGTTATGCTGCTGGTTGTTTTAATTATAATTTTAACTAATTTTAACTAGTCGTTGGCCTGATGTACAGACTTTCGGGAGTAAACGCTGGAGCCATTGATTCGTCACAGGAAATCCTCAGAAAGGTAACTGAACTATTACTTTTGAACTGATTCTATGTAAAACCTGGAACTCCCCCGTATTACCAGCAGGAAATATTTCCATAGTGGTTAAATCTCCTTGAGTCTAGAGTTTGTATGTGTCCCAAGGCTTTTAGGTCCCAGTGCATTTTTATCTAATGTTTAACTAAAACCTTTCAACATGTTGTAGGATTCTTTTGGCTTCGTGGTGCAAGGTCAAATTTTGGGTAAAATTTGATTAGTCATGTGGTCGAGGGTTCGACACCTAGTCCACTGGAAATACCCGTTACGTGAAGCTAACACCTTTTTTAAACTAAACTAATGGACCGTCACGAGAAGCTATAACATAAAAAATGAAAATTAGTTCAGCCTATCCCGTAACTTGAGGACATGAGTTCAAACCCCCTCATCCAGTTCCCCGTTACCTGACGTCAATTGGAGTATCGTCTTAAAGCCTAGGTTACGTTACAAGATGTCGCCCAAAAAATTCTAAATCAAGCCTAACAAAAATGTGTTCCGTTACGAGATGGCCCTGGGCTTAAAGTGTTCCATAACGTGATGCCTGAATATTTTTCAAACCAACTGCTCGTCTTTTCCGTGTTATATAACTTTTGGCAATGAGCGTAACCACTGGCCGTACCCAGCACAACTTTTGTAAAAATTGTTTCCCTAAAACCTGTAAAGCCTCTCCTTTACTTGCGGCCATTAAATATACAACTAAAACAATCTTTTCGTAGGGTGAACTCATTGTGGCAAGTTGTTGTACTAAACAGGTGTTGATAGTGTTTGGTTTCAGGTCTAACTTAAACCGCCACCCCCATTTTATTTCCTTCTCGAGCTCAATTGTGGCTTTAAAACCCCACTTCTGAACCCGGGACCTCTGCCGAATCGCCCCTAGACTTTTTAACCAACATCTCCCCCACTATCTGTGGGGGATGAGAAGGTATCAACTCAATAACCAACTAGTAAGAGCGTTACTGCAGCCGCAGCATTCCCAACATCACTACAAAGTCCACGCAAATTCGGCAAAATATTAATTATAGATTTCTCTGGCTGGGAATTTTAATTGGTGATTTTTGATTCTCAACACCAGCTATTTCTGTTGCATGTTTCACTTCCAACCTGAAGTAATGGATGCATTTTCCACTGGGTATTTGGTGGGACTGTTACATCGAAAATCACTGCTACAGGAAAACGTAACTTAATTTGGTCGGAATGTTTCCTAACAACTTTGCCATCTTCAATTCCGATGCGAAATCATGTTTTTGAATCTATTGATTTTATTGCTCCTGCTTGCCATCGATTGGGTGCGTTTGGGCAAGTGTCTCTTGAATGCACTTCACTTCCAACTAAAACCATTCTTTCTTGGACTGCTTTCTTCTCAGTTGGGCTTTGTCGTTTGTTGACGATACTATAGTGGCTGGAATTGGATAGTGTGTTTAGACTCGCTCCAACATGGTCGCACAACGCGATGAGCTCGCTAGATGGCATTGGGAGCAAGGTGGATGCATTGCGTAGCTCGGATTGCCTGTAATAGTATAGGAATTCTCGCTACATGTACGATTTTAACATGAATCGAACACATAAATTACCCCAGGAATTTGTAGGAAATAAAACGCTAATCCTGACTATACCTTACTGTGCCATTACCACTCAAAAAAGACTTACTGAAGCAAAAAAGATCTGCTGAACTGTCAAAAGAATACTAAATATTGATATAAAATATAGAAAAAAATACTAAAATTACGCCCCTCTTAAGGCTTTCTTGGGGGAGGGGGTGAGCATTTACCCACCAAGAAATCCTTATGAGGGGGTAATTTTAGAATATTTTATAGTATTAATGGCATCTTTTACCCTGGACAGCCATGGTGTTTTTATTTTTTTTTATTTTGTTATTCTAAAGTATTAATTACGCGTACAGGGGAGACAATTGCTGTAAAAAATCGGTTTGTTTAAATATTTTTCTTGTGACACTGTTGCACACCAATCAGGAATAAACTCGTTGTATATGCACACAAGAAAATAACATACAAAAATAAACAAGTAATAAATAAAACAGTATGCAGGCTTCAAAAGGTTTAAATACTAAAACTATCTGTTTAAAGGGATAAGGTTTAGTTTACATGTGTGCTCTTAATTATGATAATGACACACCAGTTAAGTTTTGTGGAAAAAAAATTATTTCTGTGGCGACATGAACTGATTGAGGCGAATCAGGGGTGCCTATCAACCCCAAAGCCAATCAGGAGCCCCCCCCTCCACGTGGGGCCAAGAAAATTAACATTTAAAACAAAATTATTTTATTTGGCTGGCTCCCGGCGAAACCATGTAAGGGGTATGGGGGAGCGCTGAAAGCATTTTACGCTATTTGGGGGTTCCACCCCCCCCCCCCAGCCTAAAAACTTTTAAATTTCAATCAAAATAGGAATTTGAAAATTGTTGAAGCAGACTGGGATTTTAACTTTGTTGCTTGCAGCAAACGAGCTTCTGTATCGTTCATTTTGAGATGATGGTATTGATACTAATACCAACTTCTTGTTTTTTACAACTGGCTGGCCTATTGGTTGGGTGAACGTCATCTCCCCCCCCCCCCCCCCAGCCAATAGTAGGCCAACCAGTCGTAAAAACTTTTTTTTTCTGGTGTGGGAGAGAGAACTTAGTCCCATCCCAAAAATGAAGAGAAGCCCCCCCCCAAAAAAAATCATAAAAACAATAGGCCAGTCAGCCATAAGGGCAACGAAGAGATGCTCTTCACGTTCCCCCCCTGTGGTCTCCACTGAGGCGAATAAAGATTCTTTTTTAAAGATAGAACACTAAGCATTAAAACAAAATATTTGGTTTTCTGTCCCTTAATTTTATAGAGAGTAGTTACGTAATGCTCGTTTACCTGTCGTACACAGAAATGCAACCAGTTTGAACGTAAAACATTATAATACTGTTCGTTATTTACTCCTAATGTTCATAACATTAAAAAGTTTCTTGATGACACGTTATAACGTCTGTGACACAATCATGGGTCAAACGATTCATGCTGAATAAAAAATGCATCTTCGATTGGGCAACTTAATTTGTCGTGTGAAGGGTGTAGCAGCCCACCTTTATTAAATTCTCGATTAAAATTTGATTCACGTCAAGTGTTATTGATGACAAGTAATTTCAAAGTTTCTTCTTTTAGCCATTACGGCATGACCACCACGTATTTACTATGGTAACGTGTGTTTGCTACAGGTAGAGAATGCATTCATTTCGATGCGGGAACTCTTAGAAGACATCATCGCGCAGCGCGGCCAACTTTCTCTTGCTACAGTGTGAGCGGTGAACACACTATCCAATTCCAACCACTATAACAGTGCCATTAGGGACAGTATTAAGGAAAATGGGAAATTAGCCAACAGCGAAAGTCATACACTAGAAATAACGTAGTTCAGTAAGCCACCTTTATGCACTTACGTTTCGTCGGAGTGGCATGACCTGGATTCGAACCAGCTACCCAGTTCGCCCCCAGAGCACTTGCATAGTGCCTTAATCGCTATGGCCACATCCTCCACTGGCATAAAGATAACTCACAGAACCCATTATTAAGGTCACAACCGTGACCAGGGCTCCGTTCGACCGAAATTCACTCGGCCATAGACAATGGAGAGGGAAGACAAATCATACACTCATAAGGTTCAATAAAGGAGAAATAAATAAACAAATAACTTTTGACTCGGGTCTGAAAGGCTCGACCATCCTCGTATACCACTTCGCACTAAACTCGGTCTTCAAAGCTGTGGGCAAGGAAACTTTGTTGGACGATTTTTGTATCCTCTCTGATTAAATCCTTTGAAATTGAAAGACTAATAACAGCACGCCTTTTTTCTCAGTGTGGCCTTTCCCTTTCTGAGCTCCCTCATATCTGAACCATATGATCCCCATTACCAACTGCGATCTTCATCTCCTAACAAGGAAAACTGCCTTGACTCTAGTCTATGCTGCCGCGAAGTTCAAGCCTTATCAATGGATCCAGCTTACCTTTTGTTTCATGCTGGCAATTCGTTTGTAACCTCGATACCAAGAGCTTCATTTAGAGCCAATACTCAAAGACCCAATGAATCCTCAAAGCCCATCATCATACCAGTGCTAATAACTCTTTTAACAGACAATGAAGCCAGCGTTTTCTTTGTCCAGTCAGGGCTTTATGTTTTTACCTCAATAGAACTGAAAATAATGAAATCCGTAGAGGTAGAAATCAACTCCCCTTACCGCTCAAGAAAGACTTTGGTAACACATCTGTAATGTTCCCTCCGGAACTTGTAGGTTCTTAGAACTAAGACATTTCAGACAGTAAATGATAAGCAGACTAACACTTGCTAAAGGACTTTATTTCCTGTGTGCTGTGCAGTTTTATAACATAATGATGTCATGTGATTATCCACAGGATGTAGGGTGGCGACAAGCATGGACAGACTGATTAAACTATGTAGTGGTTAAGGTCAGCTGAGGAAGGTGAACAGTGTTGGATGCAACCCTTCCAGCGTGGCTTGCCACAAATAACAACAAGTCACGACAATGGATCCCAGTTAAAAAAAAAAAAATCTAAGACTACTGAAAAACAAACAAGCATCATTAGATTCTTTTTAGTTACTCTAATTTTATCTATTAAGAGAAGAAGAAAATGTTGCGCTTTCTAAAGAAAAAAAACTACATTTTTCGAAAGCTCGACCCCCCCCTAACAAATAAACAAAATCTTTTAAATTTTAACAATGCTTGGAAAACTTGCATCATGAAGACCACTATTATAATTAAAGTTGAAATAGGAAGTTCAGGTTCTAGTATCAAGTGTATTTCTTTTTGTTGGCCAACCGACTACCTTCTTGTGATGTTATCTAATAAGGAACAGTCGTTGATCCAATTGGTTATTCTCGCAAATGAGAGTACTCATGCTCCCGAGCAGTGGTAATTTGCGACAGAAAATATGAAAATAGAAAAAGAGACATATATTAAAATCGTGGAATCTATTTTCCACACATATAACCTGAAACATAACATTTTTTTCCCAGCACGGGAACAATTAAAATCATTCGGCCTATTCCAAATACACACAACGAAACGCGCACAGGTTTCCTACTTAAAGGAACAAATTAAAATGAAACCATTTATTTGGTTTACACATAACCGATACAAACGTTGATGTTAGCCTGACTCCAAAATTTAATTTGATGAAGTGTCATAATCTTCGAGCTTATCCGGTGCTCGCCTAGCTCTTTTTGGACATTCGGAATGATTGAAGTTAGGCTGCGCTGCAGCATCTACAACAGATGGCGCAACCTTACGCTTTTTGGATTTTGGTTTGGATAGCGAGATTCCCGATGAACTTGCTTTCGGCGGAGACATCCTTGTTAATAAAGGAGGTTCCGTACTATGTGGCACTCTAATCTCTGGAGAGGCGCTAGAATTTTGTGCCATGGTGGAAACTTTGGGATCAATGACGTCATCGGACTCTTCTATCCCTGAAATGGGTGATTTCGCTCGATTTTGTACGTGCGTGACATTTTGACCTTGCGGATTGTCGGATGATCTTAAGAGCACATCATTTTCATTGGTTAATGTCGGCATTTCTACAGACGATCTACGTGATAGGCCTTTTGATAATCAGCTGACTCTGGAACTGAAGTTGACAAACCACTCGGATTTCGCTTGCTAGCGTGATGTTGAAAATCGCTATTCTTCGGAAATTTATTCATGCCTGAATTATCCGCTTTTGCTGTTGGAAGTACGTCGTTTGTTGTTAAGCTTTCTGCAACTTCAGGATTCAGTTTAATGCGAAGCTGGTCACGATGTTTAGTTACAACTTTCTGTTCATCAGTGAGTACTTCGTAAATCAGATGCGGCAGTCTAGATTTAATAACACCGCCAGACCATAATCGTGCGTCAGTTCGACTAAAATCACGATACCAAACCGTATCGCCAACATGATAGTGTTTTGACGTACGATGTTGTGTGCTAGCAACTTGTTTTTGCTGATTCCGTTTAACAATCGACACAGGGTCGGGATACAGCAAGTCTATTTTAGATTTTAATTCTCGATTACAGAATAATTTAGCTGGTGTACTCTGGGTAGTCGAACTCACTGTAATTCTACTCGATGTTAAGTAGGCTTTGATACTCTCCCGGATCGTCAACCCGTCACGTCTCGCAGCTTTATATACTCGTTTAAAATTCTTTACAAAAATTTCCGCGTCCCCATTTACCCATGGCGAATTTCCAGGCCCACGGAGATGTTGGATTCCTTGTGATTTAATCCAGGCTTTAAATTCCTCACTAACTTGTAAATTGAGGTCCGTTATCGCTAACAAAAGAATCAAACAATCCGTATTCGGCAATGTGGGTATTCAGTACTTCAATAACTTTCGCAGACGTGGTGCTTTTCATTTTATGAACGAATGGCAGCTTACTATGAGCATCCACTAGGATTAAAAACATATAGTTATCGAGTGGACCCAAAAAATCAGCATGATAGCGCGAGTTAGGTTTTTGAGGATATTCCCAGTTATGCTTGGGACCTGTTGCATTAGTTTCTTTGAACTGTTGACAGTTAACTCAAGGTTTTACTTTGTTTTCAATATCGCTATCGATTTTTGGCCACCACACCTTAGCCCTAGCCAAACCTTTCAATTTAACTATACCAAGATGCGAACTATGCAAGTCATTCTGCAAGTGAATCTGTTTTCGCAACGTTGACGGAATGACGATTCGGAACCCCCAGAAAAGCGTATCATTCTCGATGGTGACTTCGTTGCGACGTGTGAAGTACGGTTGCACGTCCGGATCCTCACATACGGCCGGCCAGCCCCGATTCACATAGCGATAGACTTTTGATAGAATTTCATCCTTTTTAATTTCGCTAACTAGTGTGTCATTTAACACTGGCAAGTTAGATATCGTCTCTAACGCTAGAACATTGTATTGTTCCTCGGCTTCCTCGAACTCTTTGTCGTTCGGTAACGGAAATCGAGGCAGTACATCTGCGGTTAAATTTAGTTTTCCTGGAATATGCTCGAAATCATTAGAATAGGCATTTAACATAACTGCCCAACGCTGCACACGGGCTGCCGCCATTTGTGGAATTCCTTTCTTGGGGCCAAAAATCCAAATCAGTGCCTTCTGATCTGACTGTAAAATGAACTTTTGACCATAGAGATATTCGTGGAACCGCTTCACTCCCCACGCCACGCTGAGCGCCTCACGATCGAAATGACTGTATCCCTGCTCTGTTTTTGTTAGTTTGCGGGATGCAAAAGCTATGGGGCGCGACTCACCATTAGGCATAATATGCATCAGGCACGAGCCTACTCCGTAGGGAGAGCCGTCGCACACGAGTTTCAGTTTCAGTTTCGGATTGTAATGAACCAAAACCTTACTCTTTACGAACAACTCCTTAACTTTGCTGACAGCTTGGTCACACTCTTTCCCCCACACCCGTTTTACTTTAGGACTCAACAGTCGGGTAACTGGAGAAAGAATGTGCGCAAGGTTAGGCAAATATTTAGAGTAGTGGTTGACGAAACCCAAAAAGCTTTGCAATTCTTGAATGCAGCTAGGGTTAGGTGCGTTTGTCACAGCTTCAATTACCTCCGGGAGCGTGTGTAATCCTTCTGCATTAATCATATGCCCAAGGTATTTTAGCTCAGGTCGCGATAGTTTGCACTTATCGATCCTAAGCCTTGCACCATTTTCTTGCAAAGCACTAAGCAACATACGTAATGAGTCGTCATGCTTTTCCCCCTTCCCACTTACTAAGATATCGTCGTAAAATGGGGAACATTTAGGAATATTGCTAGTAATTTGAGTCATAACCCTTTGAAAAATACCTGGACTAGAAGCTAATCCCAGGGGCACTCGTAACCAGCAAAAAAGACCTAACGGGGTATTTATAGTTAGTGCTGCTTGCGATTTACGATCTAATTCGATCTGCAAAAACGCATCCTTAAGATCGATAAGGCTAAACGTATCACTCCCAGCTAATTCGCTAAAAAGTTCTGCGGTCGTGGGAACCGGGTAATGGTCGACTTCGAGTTGCGGATTAACTGTTGTTTTGTAATCACCTATAATCCGTATCTCGCCCCCCGGTTTGTGCACGATCACGATCGGCGTCGACCATTCCGAGGTTGTCACTGGCTCCAGAATTCCAAGGCCAACCAAGCGTTCAATTTCCTGGTTAACCTTTTGTTTAAGTACTAACGGGACTGGTCGCACTTTACAATAAACTGGCTTGGCATCAGCTTTGAGTTTTACTTTGTTTTCAATATCGCTATCGATTTTTGGCCACCACACCTTAGCCCTAGCCTTTTTTTTTCATACGTTTAACTTTTGTTTGTAAGTCATAATACGGATTCATATCCGGCCTAAAGATTGACAGCCAATCTTTTCCCATTAATGATGGTTTGTAGATTTTAAAAACAAGAGCTTCAAGGTTTTCAGTTTGGCCATTAATTTTTACTACCAACTTAATGGTGTAAATGTTTTTTTCAGTTCCCTCAGTATAGGAATGAATTGAGTATGGACTCAGACTGAGGGGACAATAAGAAAAATATTTCTCACGCCACTCTATTGGTATAATGGTGGCGTCAGCCCCCGAATCTATTTCCATTCTCAATTTAACACCATTTAGTGCTACTGGCATCCACCATTTATGGATTTTCAAGGAGTTCACCACAATAATGATTTTATTAACTGGAACAGTAGCAGGGACTGAGGAAAATTCTGAAACGTTCAATAGTTCCACCGTGTTGTTCTATAGGCAGTAATCTTCTTCAGAATCGCTAAAATTTTCTGAATTAGTATCCGAATTTTCGACCTCACTTACTGAATATTTTCAGTTTCACTATCACGCTGTAGCCTATGCACCTTCTTTTTGTAGCTATATTTAGTTTTAGGTTTACTTTTAGCCTTACTATGTGCACTCGTAACTGGCTTTGAGTGTTCAGCAGTTTTAAAAGGTTTAGATTTACTGCTTTTTCTACAGACGGCTTTTAAATGTCCTTGGGTATGGCATCTTCCACAGATATAATCCTTATATTTACATCTAGGCTTAACGTGACCCGATTTTCCGCAGCAAAAGCAGATTAAATCTTTGTTAGATTTAGGTTTATGCTGCTGTCTAGGTTTATGTGAAACGTAATTTACAGCTCTACTATGTTATCTTATCACTTCTTGGTCGACTTCGGCTGGCTCCAACGATAATGCTAAAGAAATAGCAGCTTTAGGCTCTAATGTTTGTTTTAAAAGCTCTCTTTGAATGGTTTCGGATTTAATCCCCCCAATTAAGCGATCTCTAATCATTTCTCCGTTAATGTCGGTAATGCTATCAAAATCGCAAAATTTTGTGAGAATTTTAAGCGCAGCCAGATATTCGCTAACGCTTTCATCCGATTTTTGAGCTCTTCTAAAAAATTTAATTCGCTCAGACACCACAGATGGCACTGGCTCGACATCCTCCAAAACTGTCTTTACCAAAACCGCGTATGTCATGGAGCTAGGTAGCGCTGGTGAAATTATGTTAAGGATTCTGTCAAACATTTTGGCTCCCACTGAAGCCATTAAAAAATCAACCTTTTCATCTACTGGAATCTTTTTTACCTTAAAATAATAACTTAGCCTATCTACATATTTAGCCCAAGTATCATTTTCGCTATCGAATTCCGAAAATAAATTCGTATTTTTTCCCGCCATTTCTAAACTATCGATGGGACTACTGGAATTTAAATCGTTCTCATTATTTACAGGTTGTACTTCACCCGTTTTAGGCATAAGCCTTCACAATTTAACTCAAAATGCTTAAGCATACACAGTTTTGAGGCATAAGCCTACACTTACTTAAAGGCATAAGCCTACACTAAATTTTTTTTATACTAGATGGCAGTTTCTAGATAACACCAATTTCTAAATAGTTTTAACAATTAACTATCGGAAGCAACTCAAGACTAACGGATTCACTTATCTACTAAGCCTTAAATTCACAATTAGCCTACATAGTTAAACTCAGTCTGCATTTTAAATTAAATTACTAGGCTTTTTAAATTTGTATTCAGCTCCTCCAAACTGTTTATACAAAACAACACGATGGCCCAACAAACGGTGCAAATCAGTCCTCACTCGTTTTCCGTTGAAAGAACAACGACTACAGTGCAAATTATACACCGGCACAGCCAGCCCAAGCAAAGGCACGGCAACAATGAATTCGCAAAGGGAAATTTAGTTGCATTTTTATTATGCTATTCTGTTTATAGCGCTAACAGTGTGACACGCCTACGCGTCGCACAGGACACAACCATGGTAAAATTTTCCGTTAAAAATCCACTTGCCTCCCTCGGTTCTAGCATATAAGGTACAAATTTAAAGACATTTCAGACAGTAAATGATAAGCAGACTAACACTGGCTAAAGGACTTTATTTCCTGTGTGCTGTACAGTTTTATAACATAATGATGTCATGTGATTATCCACAGGATGTAGGGTGGCAACAAGCATGGACAGACTGATTAAACTATGTAGTGGTTAAGGTCAGCTGAGGAAGGTGAACAGTGTTGGATGCAACCCTCCCAGCGTGGCTTGCCACAAATAACGACAAGTCACGACAACATCCGCCACACTGATCGCTTCTTGGATCAAGACTATTATCCTAAACGCATACGGTGCTGCAGAAATCAGCTGCCAAGACAACAACATTCGAGTGACGTCGCATAACCTGAGAGCTATTTCAACATCTTGGGCTTTCCAGAACGGCATCCCGATTCCAGAAATCCTGCAGGGCAAAAAATTCTGGAAAGAGACCAAATTTCTGTTTTTTTCCAACCTTAATAAAGACATTTTATGTTGTGCTAAAGTCTGTGACTTTTGGGGATCGAGCTCCTATCCCCTAGCGTACTCATCAGGTCGTACCCACTGCCATGTTCGACGATATCTTCTGCAATGCAAAAATTGCTGGTAATGTATATTTTTGCCGCAATAGAAAGAGAGAATTAGCGGCCCCAAGGGCTAAATTCTGTTTCTACTGCTTAAGGCAAAAATATGCAATACTTGTACCCACCCTACCTCCCCTCTTCAGTCACCACTTGGCTACATATTGAGAGGTATAAAAGGTGATTTGGTTTAGCATCCATTAGTCTTATAGAGGGGAGTGCGCACTCGCATGTGCACTCCAAGGTAGCAAGCTGTCCAGTGATCGGTTGTTTTCTAGAGGGAAACATAGCATTTGAGAATGAAATGCGTAAATTGCAGATAATGTATCTTTAATTATTTCATCCACACAGTATTTACCAATATTGTGAAAAAATACGAATTTTGTATTTTTGTTTCACATGTTTACTTCTATTAATTTTAAGTTTCTTTGTATTGGTTTCCTAAGATATTATTCCTTGGTAATTAATAGCAACATCTCAAGTCGGGTTATGCCTTCATTTGTTTAGTTATTTAAAATATGAGATATACGGTATGCCTCAGAAGTCTTGAACCAGGTAGGCTTGTATGGTATAGGCCTATACAGTGTAGGCCTATATGATATACGCCTATCCCATATTAGGCCTACGGTGTACAAATCAGCAAACTATGAGCAAAATATGCACATAATGGGAGTAGCAAATATCTTCCACAATAGGCAAGTACCACACTAACCCCGGACTCGAACTCAGGACTTTTCTCTGGGTGTAGTACAGGCCTATACCATAGGCCTACACACTCTATGGTTCAGGACTTCTGAGACTTGCTGCATTGCTGGGGACTTTACAATGTATTTTCTCATATTTTCTGTTATTGAGTATTTTAAGATTTGTGCTGTAGAGGTTTGGGAGTGGGCGACCCTAAAGTGACATGAATAAGGTGTGGGGCAGGTTTAATGTATAAGAATATTAATAATAAATAGACATTTGGTTGGGATTCAGTTATTTATGATGGTCAATGTTGTTCTACATTTGCTCTGCCTGCCACGACTTTACCAAAATGAACTACAAATTATGTGATGGTTGGTGATAGAATGAATACAAGGACGTGATAACTTAAGTTGGGAGGACTGGGACAAATGAGGAGGAATAATATTAATAATTTCTAATTAAAAAGCCAAAAGTAACTTACATGAATGGAGGACTAGATTAGAAAGAGGGCTTTCGATACATTATTGTGGATACCTAACACTAACAAGAAGTTGACTAGGCAATGCACGAGCTTTACAATTGTTTTGATCTCACGGTACATTATAATATAACAATACGGTAAGTGAACGCAAGGATAAAAGCAGGGCACACTTAACCAAGCTCAGCTCAAGGTAATCAAGATGCTTGGTCATTAGTCCCAGCATCAGGTCGTCCAATATTGACGTTGGTAAGAGCTGAGGCAGGATGAGCTACTACAGTGCAAATTCTACTTTTTCTCTCGTAGTTGCTAAGTATTTCTGGAGTGTTTATCATTAAAAATAGTGATGTTGTTTAGGGTTTAGAAAACGATTCTCCAGCTTGAAGCTCTGAAGTGACAAAAATGCAACATATACATCGAATAAGACACCACTAAATCTTTCAATTTTTTAAAATTATTTTAGCATGAAATAAATAATAGAACGAAGATAATAGTTTAATTTGACTCAATCGCTTTGATACAGTAGGAAAAAATGATTGGCTTTGTGAACAGCTTTTTAATTTATTCAAACAGAAAATAAAGTAGCTTTAACAATGCTTCATCTGCAAAGTTGTTGTTTTTTTTCGTTTCAGGTTTCCGTTTTATCCCAGAGAAATAATACTACCCGATTGCCAACCTTCAAATTCTACATCGTCCATTCTGCGATCAGCGGCGGTCATAGGCTACTACACTAATGCCGAAATAGAATGCAATTGCACTAGAATGTGTAACGTAACTGTGGTTCATAATTTTCTTAGCATTTCTGACAAAAATCTTAGCAAGACCACGTTTGACTTTATCATGGAAACCAACAGAGAAGTCATCATCCGTGAATACTTTATATACGATGGCATCGCTTTGTTGTGTGACATTGGAGGAGCATTAGGATTAAACCTTGGGCTTTCGTTGCTTGCCATTTTTGCAGTAGTTTGCGAAATGTATAATTATTGGAAGATTCAACATCCTTTATTCCGATCAAGTGACCCCATCTACTTTAAGGTTCGAAATGTGTACATCCAGTTTAAAAAGAACACGAAATTGGACAATATTTCCTCCTTCTGGAACGTTGGATACGGGTGTCGACTAGGACTTGTTACGATTTGTTTGGTGATATCAGTGGGCTTGAGTTACTTGCAAGTGAAGAATTTCCTCAGTAAACCTACTCAAACTTTATACATGGCAGAAAAGAAACCGACAGTGATTTACCCAACTTTCACCTTATGCCAGGGATATGAAACTTTGATAAGGCGAAGGCGATTATATGTTAAAAAGATGAACCCAGATATCTCTCCGTGTGATGTGGATATCCTAGATCTGTTAAAGATAGGAATGTCCGTTGATGCTATATGGAAAATGACTGCAGCAGAAGACCGGCTTGCCTTTTTTATGGAGGTATTGTTAATTTTCAATTAAGAGAGTGTTAAGTTGTTCTACATTCAGATACTTCTCAAAGTTAAGCCTTAGACACACAAAACAAAAGCCTGAGATCACATAAATATGTGCTTAGTATGCGACTTTTTAAAAATAACGCTAAAGCTTTGCTAGTGCAAGGGTAGACATGATTCTAACGTTTAGCGGTTTTATGCCTGACATCCTGTATTGAAACATTTGGAATGTTAGCAAAGAAATTATATTAGGTATAATCAAGATTCGGTGACAGTCACAACACTGATAGCAACACGAATTTCGCGACTTACGCGTCATTCTAGGTGCATTGGGTTGAGAACTTTTTTTTTTAAACAAAAGGCACTTAACTAATGATACAACTGTTAGGCTCTTTTTAACTTAACGATACAACTGTTTTAGAAAGTTCTCTAGTCAGCTACTAACACAAAAACAACCATATTGGAACACCATTAACCTTAATGCTCCCCCCCCCCCCCCCACTTATTCTGGGACGAAAATGTGGATAGGGTGGGAATGACTCTCCAAGCAAAAATTGAACTTAGGTGGACAAACGGGAGAAGTCTTCAAATATTTCAGGGATAAAATCGAGATCCAATTGGAAATATTGGCCTTATTACCTCTTCAATATTTTATCACTGCCTCTAAGTACATGTTCCAAAACTTAATGATGACTTTGTCTTCGTAATAGGACCAATGTACAAAAATCCTAGAAAAACCTTTCTTACATAGATACAGTCTGCTAGTGAATATCTTTTTTGCAGATAATATCCCAGGTAATATCTTCCAGGTAATATCCTCTCCAGGTAATATCCCTTGAACAATTTTTCCACTAGGAAATTTTTTCCTTATGAAATTTCCCTCTAGAGAATTTCCCCTTGGACACTTTCCATCAAAGGAAATTATTACTTTATTTATCTTAAAGATATGTACAGAAGTCAAAGCCATGTCTCTAGCTCGTTTGCTCTGGGCGTGGATGCCACGTCTCCAGCCAATCGGAACAGTGACACTCTCAGAGCCCCTTTTATGGTCACTGAACTTAGCATTTTTCATTCAATTAGGGCTGAAACAATGGCAATAGAAATCAAGGCTATGTTTGAAATTGGTAAAATTCGTCAATTTATATAAACGCTAATATACACACAACTGCAGAATCACTTTTTGCTAATTCTTTAAACAAATTCCACATTCAATTCCACACTATACTTTGTTCCACATTATGTTTTCAGAAAATTGACTGTTTGACACCACGTTTTCTTCCACTACGAGTGAAAAAAATCCGTAAACATCCCATTCGTAGACTCTAACAGTAACTGTGAACAATCTTCAAGTGTGATATCCACATGTTTTTGCACTCTTAGTGCAAGGAAACGTGGCGTCATCCAGTCAGTTTTCTGAAAACATAATGTGGAACAAACTATATCAGCTGTAAAACCACACAAAATTCGAAATGCTAACCAGCTTCAGCGTTTATTACATAAACGACTTCTTAGCCTCTTAATCTTCTAGCTTTTTTATTTGTGAAAACTACTTTTAAAAACTATTTGTAAAACCACTCTATTCCAGGCAATATTTAGCTCTTCCGCAATGGCTATCGGGAATAGCTTAAGATTGCCTGGAATGAAGATAATTTTAAAAATGTATTTTTTTTTTGCCCATTAAACTTTTTGAACTACTGAACTGCACACAAAAGCGATTCGAGTAATTTTTTTTAATGGAGAGGGGAAAATTGTCCAGGAGAAACTGTCTGGTGAGGAATCGTCCAGGGGAATACAAACAGGGAGGTTAAAGAAGAATCTCCAGGGGTAACTGTCCTGTTACCGAGATAAAACGTTTTGTTTCTTTAAGCTGTTATTGTTTTTCCAATTTTTTTTCTCAGATACTAAATCGTAATCAAACTACAAAATCTTACGATATGCCCGAAGGTAGATGTCTTCAGATCATTTCTCCAAGTAAGTGCTTAGCTCTAAAGTTAAAAGCTTGAAACAGTTCTGCATTTTGATGGTTGATTTTGTCTCTGTGTCTCTCCTATTCTGTCATCTACGGCCGTTCCCTTTACAATAATAATTTAATAATTCTTGGTTTTCATGTCAGTACGTAAGGAATATTTTAGTCCTTATTTTTCAAGTTAAGATGCGAGGACATTTTTAATGTTTGGTTTTCATGTTAAGATGTGAGGAAATTTTTCATGCTTGGTGTACATGTAAAGATGTGAGGAAATTCTTAATGCTTGGCTTTAATGTCAAGACGTAAGGCATTTTTTTAATCCTTGGTTTTCTTGTGACGATGTAAGGAATATTTTATTCCTTTGTTTTCGTGTCAAGATGTAAAGAATTATGTAATCCTTTGCTTCTTCATGTCTTACAGTTCCGAGATGATGTGTTCCTGATCAAGGGATCGGAACATCTTAACATTGTCAAAAGAGAATCTCTGAACTGTCGAAATTGCTTAACAATTATCCCCCCCCCCCCTCACTAGTCACACTGGGATGCAACAATGACACTTTCTTCTGGGCTATGAGAGTAGTTTTTTTAAACTACATTCTTTGAGTATCAAGAGCAGTTTTACAAACTGATAAACGGTGTGCCGATGGGTAGTCCCCTCTCAACGTAGTTTTACGACGTAGTGCTAAATGCCGTGGACAATAAACTTGTTGAAAGGTTTCCGCAGATTAAATTCTATAAGCGCTACATAGACGACATTTTAGCGTTTTTTCCATCACGGCTTAAAGAGGCAGTGCTCCTTTTCCTTAACAGTTGGATTAAATCGCTCACATACGCCATGGAAAACTAAAAAAATTAAGCAATCCATTTTTAGATGTTAATATGAATGTTAATAGTGTTTTTAGATGTTAATGTTAATAGTGAAAACCTTGTAATCTTTCTTACACACTTTAGAAAGAGTATGCCATCTACTCACAATTTGTACCATAACTTATGTTGACGCACATTACAAATGTAATGTTGTAATAAATGGGATTAAACGCACCATATCTCATACCACTAATTAAGATGTTTTTTCATAATGAATTTCGGTATACACTCAAGATGGCGGCCCCCTGTTTTTAACTTGAGCTTTCGCTCACTTTTTCATCCTTTTTTGTCCTGTTTGCGATCAAGGCCGAAATAAACCGGCTGAGAATTAAAAATCTCATGTGTTTTCTTGCATTTGTGGGGTACCACGTCTGTCAGAGACGACTTTACTGTGTTCCTCCTCGACCCACAAATTAATTTCGTGCTGAAGTTCGGTATGTCTTGTGGAAGTACGTTGAGAATGGATACCCCCTCGAGTAAGATTACCCCCCCCCCCCAGCAACATTTTTAACTTTGCAATAAGGAGCCATAGAAACTCTCAGAAAATAATTACGGCCGGTAATATTAAGTTGGTATCCAATAGTCATCCAAACATTAAGCAAATCACTTTGCACCATCAAAACAATAGCAAAGCAGACGACATTATGAAATCCCGAAACACGGTAGACCGAATTCCTTGCAGGAAGATGAATTCACAGACACCTATGTTAGCCAGAGCCAACAAAAACTGAAGGAACGCTTGGCCTCTCATAAACCGAATTTAAACTAAAAGTAGAATCTAACTCCCTCGTGCAACACTGCCTAAAAACGGGAAATTTACCAGATCGTTTTACCACTGGGCGCACCCCCGCCTTGGACCAATTACAAGTCTTATTTAACCCTTTTTTTGCCAATGTCAAACTGCATAATTTTTTTTTAACTATGTGATAGTTGGGTCAGTTGCGGGATTCGAACCAGCATTCCTGGTTTGAAGACAAGGATGCTAACCACTGAGCTGTTGCTGCTCGCTTTGCTTGGAGTCCCCGGGGTCCCCTCACAAAGCTTGCGTTGCACGTTGGGACTTAGTTTTTTTTGCCGTTCTGTAACCGCCTTCCATTGGGCAGTAAAGGATTAGTGTGGCTTCGAACGGGCTAGAGAAAAAGAGTTATTAACGCTTTTTTGCCCATGCCAAACTGGATAATTTTTTTTTTAAGATGGTTGGGTCAGTCGCTGGATTCGAACCTGCATTCACTTGGTTTGAAGACGAGGACGCTAACCACTGGGCTGTTGCTGCTAGCTTTGCTCGGGGTCTCCATCTTAAAGCTCGCATTGCGCGTTGGGACTTAGTTTTTTGCCGTTGCGTTACCGTCTACCATTGGGCAGTAAAGGGTTAAAGAAAAACAGACTAGAGTCCCATTAATTTGGAAACACTAATCATACATACACATCAGCCACCAGTTCACAACCACTTAATTCCGGATAATAAATTTCTTAAAGAATATTTCCCTATCATTAAAAATCGATAACTCGAAAATTACAGAAGAAAAATGGACTACCCCATGACAATGCAATCATCCAATTAGCACACAGCCGCATTTGCAACTTGTCTTTCCAAGGAGCGGGTGGGAATTGCTTTTCGCCATTCTTTCTGCCCCTACTGACAAAGGAAACTGCAGTTTTTACTTCGTTTTTTTCTTAACAGTATGTGACTTGTAGCTTTTCCATGTAATTTTTATTATAGGAACCTGACGACTAAAAGTGTATTGTTTTGAAACGTCGTTTGAAATTTTATGTAGCATTCGTTCCTGCGGAACTTAATGTAATCATGACTAACCGTATCGACCAAATCAGAATTTCACTCTAATGGGGTAAATATCACCGGATCATTCAAAGGTTAAAAATTCCTAAATTTGGTGACGGTTCCTGCTGGTTTACAGGTGCTTGAAAAGGCTGTCTTTTGTTTGTAAGGTACTAATATAAGACTTGAACTAGGGGCCCGTGCATTACTGGGGGTATGCTGTGCTTACTAGGTTACCGTTACCGTAATGTGCATCGAGTTATGCC
>JAHWFP010107109.1:14075-31326 GCA_023313725.1 Lithobius niger
AAAAAAAAAAAGTGGCATTCGGAGCAGAATCATAGGATCACAGGCAATCAAAAAAAAAAAAAACTGCACTTGTACTGGAGTACAACGGGTTATGAAGATACACTGGCGGCTACATGCTTTCGTGACCAGAGCATGGTAGACCAGGTCAGACGATTAAGAGGCCAGCTAAAACAAGTTGCAGACAATACTCTGTGGAATAGGAGAGCATGCACTTGTGAATTCCCCCTCGCTATTGCGTAACACGATACGGATATCGGATTAGGCTAGGAATCAAGCTGGCGAACCTGGAATCAACTTGTCTAAGGGCGCGTTTATGCAACAAGTCATTTTCGCTCGTCGAATGCTATTTGCTAGTCAACCGCTATTTATTTATGATTAGTTTCCCGTTGCTACTAAATAAATGCGGGTAATAGATAACAAATTGTATGTATCTAGACACACGCTAGTGTGTCGCGCCAAGTTAGGCAACAAACATCACAACAAACATCACATCAATTCAATTGTTGAGGTTGTAAACCATTGTAGCGCGACGCCACAGCGTCAGTGTCTTTTATCTTGAAGCATAGTTGGGCACATTTCAGGTACTTAAGGAAAAATAATAATGCGATACAAAAGCTTAAATTATGTTGAAATGGAGAGCAACGACCCACCTGACAAAAATTAACTCGTGTAGGAATGCCAGCTAAGCTGCTTTCAATGCAAAATCTGACCCTCAATAACGTTGTAAATGTGTTACTAGTTCCTAGCTAACTAGCTACTCGCTAGCTACTAGCTAGCTAGTCCGCTCATCCCCATGTTAATTTCCATAGGGTGATTATTCATCGATTCCGAGATAACGGGAAGGCTTCCAGCTATGAAACTGGACGAATGGGTGCAGTACAATACGAACTGCGTACCTTTAATGGTTTGGAGCCTGGGGAAGTAACAGGGATGGCGTGGGAGGGCGCGTAAGTACAAAAATATTGTTATAACCATTGTTAGTATTGTCGGCATCGTCTCTCATTGGACGGCCAAAGTTCCAACAATGAGAACGTGTTCCTAGGCACACACTAGTGTGTCACGATAAATCTAAACAACGTTACAAAGAAATTGTATTCACGTCCAATTCACGAAAAATAAACTAAGTAAAAACAAAGCAAAATAAACAAAGCCAAAAACTGGTAAGAAGGCCACCAAGTTGAGAGTGGTTCGGTCCTTCAAAGGAGTGATATCAACACACCCAAACTAACTAAATATAACAAATTACAACAAAATTAAATCCAAACCAAAAACTAATAAAGAGGTGACTAAGTTGAGAATGGTTCGGCCTATAGGCAAAAGGTAGTAGCAAAGTGTTGAAAACCAATTTCTTGTTGACGTGCCCTTTATTACTCATCTGCACGGTAGTGGAGTTAAGTCAATACACAATTTAAAAAGAAGGAGTGATGTCATATCAAAAATCAGAACTGGTAAAAGGGGTCGCCAAGTTCCGAATGGTTCGGCCCTTCAAAGGAGTGATATTAACACACCAAAACATTCGCCAATTTAATCGCACCGCATAATACTTTGGACGTTAAATGAAAACTTGAACACTGCTACCGAAAGTAGCAATGTTCTAGTTTTCATTTACCCTTCGAATTATTAAGCGGTGCGATTAACTTGGAGAATGTTTTGGTGTGTTGATATCACTCCTTTGAAGGGCCGAACCATTCGGAACTTGGCGACCCCTTTTACCAGCTCTGGTTTTTGATATGATTATAAATAACAACACGGATAAAGAACAAAGTGCTACAGTAATTTTAAACATTGCTACAAGATTGTTGTCATTTCACGCTATTTCCAAAATTTGCTATTCTCCCTCAAAGTACAACTTCTAGCAATGATCACACGTCGGTAGAATAAATAGCTTCTCGCAGCGAAAATTCAAAATCCAACATGGCGTCCATTTTGTGGCTATCGAATCGAAGACAAACCATCGAATGCCGGCATACAAAAAACAGTCCGTCGTCTTGTACTGCAGTAAAAATTGTTTTCTTGTTCTCATAAATCGTCGCTCAAATGTTGCAAGCATCGTACGAGGCACGAGGAGAAGATTTGCGTCTGCGTCGTTGCCATGGTTACTAATACGCATAGACAACTCGAAAGCCGCATACTCCGGTAAAGGCGAGAAGCAGCCATCAGATTTAGTATTGCTCCAGTAAAAGCTAGTGAGCGAGAAAACTGTCGTTGCGTAAACGCGCCCTAAGGGCACGTTTACGCAACCACTCGCTTTTGCATTCTCGCAGCTAGAAGCTAGAAATCACCTCAAATTCCAACATGGCGGCGGTTTTATGTGTGCCGCCTCGCAACGAAAACAGCAAATAACGTGAGTTCAGAAGCGTTTGGGAAAATTGTTTCGTCATGAGGAATTCTTTATATTATTGGCACGGATTATAAGACGGCAAGTATTTACTCAAACGATGTCGGATTTAGCTAATCCATTTAGTGTTGTTACCATGGCAATGTCACCTTTGCCATCGCGATTGAGTTCTAGCTGCGAGAATGCAAAGGCGAGTCGTTGCGTAAACTCGCCCTACTCATCATAGCGAGATGCCGGTAAACTGAAGAACTTGTGATGCTGTGTTTTTGCTTAACGATTTATGAGCGATTTTTCGATTACAAATTGTATTTCTCTTGATTGGTAGTTTGTACCTCGCTGCACTTGAAAAGTAATTCTATCTCTCTAAATATATCTTACCCTTGGATGATAAACGTATTCATGTGATGAAGTCTTGGCTCACGCTAACACAACGAGTCAAACTTCCTGCAAAGGCCTGAAACTGTTGAGTAAGTAAATCTGGGACCTCAGCAAGAGCAGTAAGGTCATTCACTCCTTGCTAGGGGAATTTGGACGATATGCGGCAATTATGTCATTAGTCACCTCAAGGATGCATTGACCACGCATGACAACATGTAAATCCCTGAACCGGACCCATCCGGTTTCTGGTATAAGTACCACCAGTCTTAGCACGGTGAAGTTAGTTAGTGTTTACGGTCAGACTAAACGTTTGGTTACTGTTAATCGGCATATTCTTCTGTTTAGTATGACCCAAGGGACC
Organism: Lithobius niger; assembly: GCA_023313725.1. Lineage (NCBI taxonomy): Eukaryota > Metazoa > Arthropoda > Chilopoda > Lithobiomorpha > Lithobiidae > Lithobius > Lithobius niger. The sequence continues at coordinate 17,153 of JAHWFP010107109.1, forward strand.
GGATCTGCCGCTAAAACGGTCGACCAGTGCCCGACGGTAATACTTGCCAAAATTAATAATAATTAATAATAATAATAGTTTATTTATCCACATAGCATTCCAAAGTCCTTAAGATTTACACCGCTGGTGTAAAAATGTGAATGGTATGTAATGCAATTCACACAAGACTTGTGTGGATTGCATCACATTCCATTCACATTTTTACATTCATTGCACATTAATACACAGTATACATTTTTCTAACAATAAAAATAGAAAGCATACTAACTAAACAAACTGTATCCTTAAAATACTACTAGGACAGCCCCCCACTCTCCCTATATGGCTAGTTTTGTAGAGCATTACTGTGATTTTCCATTTGCATGGAACAAAATAATTTCGGAACCTCTTTCCTCTCCCCCGGAATTTGAAAGAATAGCAGAGCATTCTCATGTATTCCCATTATTGAAAGTCCCCCAAAATTTGCAGTTTGCCCGGGATAAAGAGATTCAGAGGCATAAAATATTGAGACTGGAAAAAAAAATGACCTCACCAGTACTGTTCATCTCTGTTGAAAACACAGTTAGCATTATTATTTATTTAGACAAATCAGTTTGAAAGACCACAAACGAATAAACGTAATACGATTTTACAGATTCCCACTGCGGATGCACAACAAAAGAAATATGAATTAGTAGTGGGAATCTCGGTGATCTGGCGACACACAAACAAACCAATATTATTATCTTAGGTACATAGATTTTTGACACGTTGTAACCTATGTTATCAAGACACGCGCTAGCGAGTCGCCGCCAAGTTATTGTTTCATTGTTGTTGTTACATGAAGGACCTTAGGGCTTCGGGCAGATGACCAGGAGTGGTAAAACCTCGTTAAACCCTTTGAAACACTTTGAAGGCGGCAAGCGTAAGCATGTGTCTTTATCTGAAGCAAAAGTTTTATAGACTACAACGAGTAGCTGGATAAAATACTTGCATGCGACAAAAATGGCTGCAAATCTGTTGGACAATCAGGCATTACGTCCCTATAATGTAGGGCAACGGTTTTGGTTTATCGTACGACTACTTTCTAGGAAAAAATTGCTACCAAAGATCATTGATAATGTGTTGGCGGCTTACATGACTTTAACATGACTTCCGGGCCACATAACTAACTAGCTAGCTATGTGGCCCGGAAGTCATGTTAATTTCCATAAACTTTAACCCCATGTTGCATACAGTTGCCTGCAGGTAACAGCTGACTAAACGTGAAAAAACTAACTCCCAACTCGCACTGCAAGCTTGGTGAGGGGTCCTCGGGGACCACGAGCAAAGCGAGCAGCAACACCCTAGTGGTCAGCAACACCCTTCGTCTCCAAACCCTGCTAATGCTGGTTCGAATCCCCCGACTGACCCAACTATCATATGGTCCTTAAAAAAAAAAGGATCAGAAAATAATTCATGCATTTAAGGGTTAAGAAGCCGATTGTGAACGACTCAGAATACTTTTTGAAATGAAAGTTGCTGTGAGCATAGGGTGGCTTTAATTCTACATACCTTTGGTGGTTTGGAAATGGAGGGTCATTGGGTTAGTGAGCTAACTGGCGCGTTGGGGGACTGTGGATCGTTAAAGGATTGTTCGTAACCCCAAAAGTATTGTTCAGTATTGTTAAAAGCATTGCGTCAGTCGCGTATCTCGTGTATTTGCAGGTGCATGTTAAGCGCTGGCCGGTTTACCGGAAATGACGTACTGTAATGCCACATATCGGCGTAGCGTAACTCCTCCATACTAAATAGTAAGTTAAATTGTTATTGCTAAAGAAAATTAGCCTTACCTATAAACAAACAGTCAACAAACAACCAACATCTACATCATTAAGGACGTATGATGTGCGTGTGTGTTTGTGTGTTTGTATCTCTACTCCTACGGAACCAAAGCACCTACAAATATGGAGTAGGACCGAACGAAAGATAATTAAATTGCGCACAGTATAGTCCTATTTTCATCGCTGTAACTTGATATCACCCTCAAATACGCGAAAAATCCTGAAAAAAATGACGTCAAAGTTTTTTTTAAACCCTCTTCATGTTTGTTCATGACGTCATAGTTTGTTCAGGGGGGGGGATTGAGGCTTAATGGCGCGTCGGCACGTGGCGTAGTTTGTTCATGAAAACCTCTTCGAGCAAAGAGTGATGATCTGGAAAAGGATGCATGGACGACGTATTTTGCAACACACCACATATACATCTTAAAATTGTTTTTTTTATTAAGTGACTTGATGCAGGGAAAAATCAAAACAATAGATTTGGTTTTAAAACGGTGTCAAATATTCGTGTATCTGAAGCAGGGAGGTGCGTGGATTGAACGAGCAAAGCGAGCGATTTCCACGTGAAGTAAACTTTTTCAATGTGTGTCTCGTTTTGCTCTGTCAATCTTTCATCTTCGTATGAGATTACATCTGACGTTCTGCAGATGTTTCTTCAAGTGAGGAATTATCAGAAATTAAAGTGATAAGACGCCCATGGAAAAATCTGTACTGAGCAGGACGTAAAGAACAATATTCTTAAATTAAGTAAAACAAGAAAAACCAATTAAAGTGTATACTAACACAAATTACAAGTGATGTGTGGGTCTTGGTGGTTACATTGATTCAGTCACGATTCTGAGGAAATGTTTGCGCTGATTGAGTGAGTGAAGCGAACGAAAATCAGCGTTTGTCATCAGAAACAGCGCTTTTTTGATAAATTGGACCAAAATAAATAATATTGACCTTCTCTCGAGATAACCGATATCGCGTACTACACTCTTATAATTTGCTTGATCGTTTTTTAGGTGGAAGGTGGAAGGTCGAAGGTGGAAGGTGGAAGGTGGAAGGTGGAAGGTGGAAGGTGGAAGGTATGTGGAAGGTCTCATAAGTGTCGCAGCAAGAAATCTCCTCGAGCGCAGCGAGACGACGCTGAGCGAGCGACTCCGCTAGTGAGTATTATTTATCTGAAATATGCAGAATTAATACTTGGCTCCTTTTTGCGAGTAATTAGTTATTTTTAGTTTGCATTAAAGGAAATTATTCGACTAGAAAATAAAAAATGTATAAAACCAACACTCATAAAATCACTTACCACAACAACTGATCCTTAAACAAGAAGCATTGCCGAAAATAACCAAGTGTAAAGCTTCAATAAAACCTGGTAACCAAAAACGTAAAGAAACCACCAAATGATCTGCTGTCACGGCATATATCTGGCTGGCGTAACTCTTCCATACTAAATGTAAGCTGCATCTTTATTGGAAAATAACAAAATCCGTCAGACCCATCAACAAACAACATTAGAAAATAAATATCAACTCGTTTGATGCTTAATGTAAGGTCGAATTCATCCGAAGTCAAAACAGCAAAGGAACACAAATAAACTTTCCTGTAAGGCTTCGTATACTTCAGTGTTGTTGTAATGTTTACTCCACGTGAAACCTTACTGCTGTAGTTAAATATTTTTACCATTTTTCTGAAATGTGCAATTTCTGTAGAATTAATACTTGGTTCCTTTCTACGAGTAATTGGTTATTCATAGTTTGCTTTTAAAGAAAGTATTTGACTTAGAAAATCCAAACTCCACAAATCGTAAAATCAAATCAGTTACCAAAAGAACTGATATCTACACACAAGTCAACACCGAAAATGTTGTAAAGTCCAGAAGTAAGCTTCAGCAAGGTGACAACCAAAAATGTAAAGAATCCAGAACATCATAAATAACAACAACAAAAATAACGTTAGGCGCAGCTACCAAAAGTCCTGATATCTAAACCAAAAACAATAAATTGTAAGCAAAAAACCCGCCAAGTTTCAGTCATTGAACGTCCGTGATTTCAAAAACGAGCCAAGTTTCCACTTAGCAGACATACAACGCAACTTCAAAACTTGGCGCATTGCAAGCCTTTACTTTGGAAGACCCAAGATGCACAAACAACCAGCATCAAAATAAGCGCTAGTTGTTGTTGTTCTTGTTGCTGTTTCATTATTGTTTAGCGCACACGAAGCAAACAAAGTTGAAACGATCAATCGGTCGCTTCGACGATCAACCTGTTCTCGGTTAAGAAAAACTATTTACGAACTGCAAAACTCAGTAGCAAATCGCGGAGGTTCCGATTTTCGTAACGTCAGGAAGGATTCACAAATAATACACCACACTAAAAGCTATAGTTTACAGTACAACACGCTAAGTCGTTCAACAAAAGGCGGCCATCTCAGTTGTAAAACTATACTGTAAATTGATTCAAACAAAAGATATTGTAACAAAAAAAACTTTAACAGTATTTCGATAAAATTCACTGTATATATATATATATTTGTTCGAAATAATAAGATATAGCCGAACTATTCAAGCAAAAAAAAAAAAACGCTTGTAAAGCGCCAAGTTTTAAAGTTGCGTTGTATGTCTGATAAGTGTAAACTTGGCTCGTTTTTGATATCACGGACGTTCAATGGCTGAAACTTGGCGGGTTTTTTGCTTACAATTTATTGTTTTTGGTTTAGATCATGTTATCCACCCAAAACCGAAACTGGTAAAAAAAAAACCGCCAAGTTTCCAAAAGCGATCGGCATTTAAAGGTAGTGATATCATTCCACCAGGGAAAGGCCGGTTAATCCTATGCCAAGTTAATCGCACATACTAATAGTTCGAAAGTTAAATGAAAACTAGAAAATTACTTCTAGCGGTAGCAATCTTCAAGTTTTCATTTAACGTCCAAAGTATTATTCGGTGCGATTAACTTGGCTAGTAGGATTAACCTTGGCGGCCTTTTCCTGGTGGAATGATATCACTACCTTCAAAAGCCGATCGTTTTTGGAAACTTGGCGGGTTTTTCTACCAGTTTTGGTTTTGGGTGGATATCACAACTTTCATAGGATTGTGAACGTACAAAAGGTTACACCGTCTTATCTTCATCTGTACCTTTTTTTCCTGGAGGAATTTGATATCTATAAAATTTCACATTGATAATTTTCAAATTTACCATTGCGAATTAGCCGTTCGATTAGCCAAATTGACATGGCTTAGTTTATTGTACGAGCATTCTTCACATGCTTACGTTTCTTCAATCCCATTTTCGCAGACACTGACTAACAATCGCTGAATTCGTTCGCTTCGCTCACTCAATCAGAGCATGCCCTTTAGTTGTTTTGTTTATCCTTGTACCTTCGCCTTACTTTTTCAAGATTTCGGCAGCATTAGGATTTATTCTCGTCATGACAAGCTATGCTTTTAGTTGCTTGCAGTTGATAGACGCATGTAACTTAGGACTGTGAACATACAAAAAAGCCAGCGCACCATCTTATATTCCGCTCTACCTTTCTTTTTGGAGGCATTTCATATCTATAAGTAATTAGCCGTTACATCAGCAAAACTGAGATGTTTTTGTTTGCTTTCTTCGTTCACATTTAGTCATGCAGAAACCCCCTTTAGTAAAACGGCAGAACGCGAAGCATTTTATTTTGTAGTTATTAGCAAAAACCACGTTTGCTCATGGATGCTCATATTGTTGCGTAACCATCATCTAACGTGCATCCCTTTATTCTTACGCAATCCACGGAAGTGCAAATGTTGCACTACCTGAGCAACTTGTCTTCTGTACACTTTACACCATTTTCACGCCACTTCCGCTCATATTTCCTTCTTTTTTTAAAAATTCATTTTACATATAATTTTTGGACGGTGAATTTTATGGTGAAAACCGTTTGTCGCTATCTGGTACCGTTCCATAGACGACGAGCTCGCTTGTCGGCCACTTCCGGCAACTTGTGGACTACTTCCACTTCATACTTCTGCTTTTTAAAAGTTCTTTTAACTATTTTTTTTGGTCGCTGAATGTATCCTGAACACCGTTTGTCTCTATCTGATACAGCACCGGAGTTGAAAAAGACGACGGACGGACGGACAAAGTCGTTGATTTACGGTCGTATTTCACTCAAGGGCCAAGCCGGGCTAAGGGCGAGTGTAAGGGTCAAAACGCGTCTACAGAAATACCTTCAGATGTTAGGACACTCAAACTCGCTTTTGTGGCAGTACTAAAACTGTTGACCCTTACCTCAGATGTTTGCACTCATATTTTTCCTCTCACACTCACACCTGAGTGGATTTCTGCAATACGGCTGATAGTCTTACTAGTTTGCTTTGCCGGGCACAGAAGACTGAAATGGGCGAATCGTTTTTCGAACGATGTTGTTTAGTGCTCGACTAAATGAGCATGTCAAAGCAATCACGTGATCAATGCAGAGTCAAGTTTTAGTGTAACGCTGTGTCAGGATGGTGACCGTGCGTCTGCGAACACAAAGATTTTACTGATTGAGTTCAATTTTCCTCCTTTTTCACCCAAAACGATTCTCGTCCCGGGCCCCCTCCCCCCCCCCCCCCCCCCGGTAGTGTCTCTTGTACACTTAGTGGCTCGAAATTCAAAATTCTTCATCCATCAGACTCCAAATGCCAATTCTGACTTTACGTTTATATTTAATCCTATCAATTTTTTGATTTACGTTCATACCTCCAATTGTCTACCATCAAGGACGAGGTTTGTATTTATTTATTTATTTATTTTCATTTTTTTCGCCAGTCTGCTCCAGTGAAAAGCAACAGAGATGTTTTTTTTTTTTTTTTCAAATGAAGAAAGAACGTTATATACAGTACAATCAGATTGGTTTCCGGGGCCAGGAAGGAGACGGTGAACGCCGCCCGGTGGTGGCTGTCAGCAACATCTGCTCGGCTTGATGGAGTCGCATTGTACGTCATTAGGGCCTAACGCCCGGGCCATTGAAAAGCTGGCGGGGCGGCCAGGTAGGCGGAAATGCAGAAAAGGGAACATAATTATGGGAGGAAACTGACAGGCGGAAGGGAAAAGAAAGACATGAAAGCAAAGAAAAATGGACGTAACCCACGATGAGTCTAGATGGCTACAAATATACTTCGAAAATGGACGCCCACTGAAGCCGTATAACGGAGGTCTAAAAATCATTCCCTGGATTGCCGTGAGTTGATTTTATTTCAGTAAAGTTTACAAGGAAATAATTGACAGAAGACGAACCTCACACCACAAGAGCGGATGCTGGCGTGTGGGTAAGGGTGTACATATAAAAAAAAAAACATTTTCTTAAAAAAAAAGGAATAAAAACGCAATTAATGCGGAAAACTGGGTTTGCTAAATCAAACAAAGCATGATTAAGAACAAATTAATAAGAAACAAACGGCTAAAGCGACTACGTAGTCGCAACAGGTCTTCTGTACAGTTCTGCTACTTCCAATATTGAGGCGCACACCTCTATCACGCATTGCAACAACCATCTCTATTATATAATCTAAAAGCTGTAGCCATCGCAATTGTAGGTTAAAAACAAATTAGTTTAGGTCTATTTAACATTTTTAGCGTAATTGTCAGCTTTTAGGCCTAATTTTTACCTGTAGTTTTAATTTCGTAAGTAGCAGCACACGGAGAATTGGGTTGTACGGTAAGCTTATTCATTTTTGCAACACGATGTGCCTCCGGGCACACATCTAGTGTTACGACGTAATGCGCAACGTAGCCTATATAGATCAGTGGTAGTAGGGAAGTGACGAGAGAGACTCAGTAGATAGAGGTTATGAAACGCTGTTGATTCAGCTAGCAGCGACTCGTAGCAACTTGACGTTGCCGGGGTAACGTGATTTTTGGCCTAATTTTTTTAAGTGCAGTTTTGTTATTTCTTAAGTATCAGATAGACCTAATGGAGAATTTGCTTCGAAGGTAAGCCTATTCATTCACGCAACAAGCGACGAGACTATTTTAAACGAAGCTAAAATCCTTTTGTAATTTTCGGCTGCGTGTTATACTTATAGGATTTCAGTTCGACGATCAAATGTTATTATTTAATTTAGTTACGTCGAAGAAGCGTATTGGCTGAAAGGAAGTAACGTTGTTTTAATTTGCCGTGTTTTTTTAACTAACGTTTTACAATGAAACTATCGTTGTCAATAGTGGTCGTCTCTATCTGGTACCATTCTAAAGTTGAAAAAACTCTCTAATCTATGCTATTACTATGTCTACTACATTGCGAGTTCGGGATTTCTTTTTTTTTTTCCCGTAGCGAGATGGCTCAGAAGTCAGGAACGTCTGAGTTTCGATCTGGAGTTCGTAGGTTCGAGTCCCGGTTACGTCATCTCAGTGAACTATAAGTCCATAATAATAAAGTATTTCTGAATCTTATCTATTTTTGTGTATGATTTTCGATGTTGTGCTACGCATTTCTGTTTCTCCTCACCTTATTTCGCGTACAAGATTCGATTCCATGGACTACAAATTTTATATTTTAAAGATAAATTGTATTTTAGGTGAGTGAAGGAGAGGGTAATTGTGGTACGTTGTTAAAAAAATGTGCTTTCTTATGAAACGTCTTACTACGACATCGCACCGTGCTAGCAGCGGGTTGTCTTGACCTGATTGGTTAGGCATACGACATATTTTCACAAGTGGGGTAGGGGCACTCCGAGAAATTTCGTTTGGGAGGGGCAAAAAATTGAAAATTAGGTTGCAGAAAATAAATTAGGGGATCTGCGGAAGCACTGTATAAGATAATGCATTTTCAGCGACTTCAGAAACCCTGTAAAAAAAATTATTGCAACAAGTGTATTCATATTTATTTATTTTCATTTTCAATGAAAATTTTTCGCAGTTTTTCATTGACTGGGTTTGCGTGACTGATTCAGCATTGTCATAATGTCATTGTTTTACAGACGCATACGGTAACGCGCAATGAAGACCTGACTTAAACACAAGCAGAAAAAATCGAGTAACTTGCAGTTGTCCAACAACTGTCCTAACGTCCGGTCTTTGGAAGAAGTTGGGGAGGGGGAGGGGGGATTCCTCTTGATTCCCCCTCTGGGTAGCGCCATCGAACAACGTAAATTACAATTTTCAAACTCGGCAAAGTAAATGTAGGCCTACAAAACTTGATTTTACGCTGCTGTCCCCTTCAGTTATATGAAAGGAAATACAACATAAAAAAGAAAAGAAAAAAAAGAAAAATATTTCCACCCAAAAAAATAAATTCAGAAATCAACCTGACAGGTTCTACTTTCGACTCGTAATAATCCGGAGCCGTTCATTTCATTTTAAAAAGACCCGACGCTGGGTGCGAAGGCAATTGGCAATGCCTTGCAGTAGCATGCTGTTGCCTGTTTTTCAACTGATAGAGAGGACTTCTAACTTAGCTACAGAATAAAAAAAAAAAGTCGGTCTGAATCTGTCTGCCAGCCAGAGAAGCAGACAGCCAGATTTTCGGGCGAAAATACGTTTCACTTGATTAGCCTGATGTCATTAGGATTCCGTACATCACGCCCACTTCCCTGCCAGCCGATAAATCTGTCCGCTTGCTGAAGGCGCTAGTATTCAGACCCTGTCAGAGTTGTCACTCACAACGTATTTGCATCAGCTCTTTCGCGCGCGCGCGCTCGCTCGCGCTTTTCTCCGCACTCAACTTTACTTGGAGATTCTCCCCTATCCTCCCTCCCACCTCCCCAAGGACCTCCCCCCCCCCTCTCCCTGGTCTCCAGAATGTGGCAGGGTGGCATCCACGTTCATTACTGTGCAAGCTAGAGTATGTTGCCCAAACGAAGCTGTAATGTTGTCCGTGAGCATCAATTTAGATGGCTTTCATTTTTCAGATCTTTATTTTTGCCTTTTGGATCGCATATTAACTTTTTTTTTTTGATTTTTTTGAAAAATAATTTTAAGAACACACATACTAACTAGGCGCAGACAGTTGTGGTTTTTTGGCAACGACAACTATCGACTAGAAATGGTGCCAAACGTTCTAAATGTCGAATTCTTGCTTATAAAACTGTATAAAACGCTGTGTCTATCGGTTTTCACTTGTTCTTTGTTTTCATGGAAATTCATGTTGAGGTTCAATGCAGAGTTTTTTTTTATGTATCTGTATTTTTTTTTAGGGGGGAGGGGGAGGTTAGGACTAATGGCGTGTCGACATTTACGTCATTAGCGCCAACCTCAGTCACAGTGTATTGGGTCGGTTTGCAACTGCGCCATGCATTACACAGATGTTAAACAACAACCAACTCTAGATTGTATCATTCATCTGTACCTCCTGGAAAAATTAACAAGATTAGTCCTAACTCTTATAGTGTATTGTGAATTTGTCCTTTCCTCAGGAAATAGGATGTGCATTTATGTCTTTACGTACTCTGGTTATAAAAACGGGATTAAAGTTTTTTGGTTATTAAAGGTCTTTTTTTTTTACATTAATTACACTTAAGTAATACGAAGGTTAACAAAATGTGAGTGTTGCTTTTTTTAAGCTTTTGTGTGCGTTCGCCACTGACCAAGAATATATCCTGCCTACCATAAGATAACCGAAGCACATGCCTGCAAACGTTAAAAACTAGGTAAAACAAACAAATAACCGATGGTGACATGACAGAAAGACCCAAATTGCGTAAACCACCCTGGAAATTGTTTAGCTCAAGATCTTTGGGGTTGGGAAGGGGGGTAGGCAGTTGCTCCAGCTTGCTTGCCCCTCCCCCCCCCCCCTTTCCCCTCACGGTGCACCACTGAACCAAATGTAACCTAACCTAACCAAAGTACATGCCTGTGAATGTAAAAAGCTAGGTAAAAAGAAAAAAAAAGCTGATGGTGGTGACATAACGGAATAGGGATAGACAGATATTAAAATCTGTATCGGTTTACAGATATTATTGGCTATTTTTGGTGTATCGGTATCGGATCTGTATCGGTATTTATTACCGATATTTTAGCCGATACGACCAACTTCCGTGCGCGAGGGCTACTCAGCCAAGCTTGAGAGAAACCTTTCCTGCATATCATTGCTTGTATCCCATGAAAGCATCTGCACAGCCGCTTAGCGAATTCAACGCGCGCGCATTGTCAGATTCAGGGTGACTTCTCCAGATTAGGCCTATCTTCAGTGTCTTATCATCGAAGCTACACCTGCGGATCTAACACCACTGATAAAAAAAAAATTGAAATTTACGTTTTCTTGCATACAATTTAAGAATGATGGAATATGAGTTTGACTTTCTGACCCACCGCCTTTTTTTTTTAAATTGGTATCGGTGTATCGGTATCTGTATTGGCTCGGCTGGGGCAAACAAAATCGGTATCGGTTAGATCGGTATTTTTCTGTATTGGTCGATCCCTATAACGGAAAGGCCCAAATTGCATAAATTATCTTCGAAATTGTTTAGTCCCAGGTTATTGGGTAGGGGAGGCATTTGTAACAAACAGTTAACGCTAACCATAGAAGGCCTGACACTTCATTTTTCAAAATAATTACCAAATTACGAAACCGGAAGAAAAAAAAGCGAATTGCTAAAGTAACCCAACGCCACATGGGGCACTGCTGGGGCAAGGTGGCCTGATGGTCAGCACGAGTAACCCATGTGCGAAAGGTACCGGGTTCGTGAGCCTGATCTCAGACAACCCAGGAATTTTCGGGAGAGAAAGGCCTCGTGCTCATGTCGAAAATGGCATGTGAAAGATCATAGGAATTTCCGACTGGAATTACCTACCAAATGTCCCTCTCGCCTTCTGCATTACGGCTTCGGCTGGGAGCGCATCAAACCTAAAGATGGGACACAACTGCCACTTCACCCAATACAACGCAGGGCTTATAACCAGTAGCGTGCACAGACATACGAGAGAGCAGGGGCAAGTTTCAGTAAAAAGGCACGCTGAGGCTTTATTTTTCTGGGGGCTTTTTTTTTTTTGCTTGTCACTCTCACTTTTTAAAGCATTTTTAGCCACTTTCTTGGGCTTCTGGCTTTGTGTTTGCCCTTTTCAGAGCTCTAAGCCCTTTCTTCTCGTAGCGGACCATCATTTTTCAGTACAGAAAAGCAAAATAGGGCATGTTTTTTCTTCAAAAAGGGCATTTATTCTAAAAAAGGGCAGGGCAATGCCCCCCGCTTCTCCCCCCCTTCCCCCCCGTGCACGCCATTGCTTATAATAAAAGCATTATGCAACATAGTGCAAACAACATTACAAATAAGGGATGAGAGAGAGAGATTGTATTTAATAATTCAACAACGAGATGCATTTATTTTAATATTTTAATACTGGAGTACACATTCCTAACGATTTTAGCGTCCACGATGTAAAAAATATATGCAATGTCATAAAAATAATCTTACCCGTTTTTCTCGTCTCTCCCCCACACACACCAGCAGCAAGAGACTGACATCGCCATAAAAAAAAAGATAACTTTTTGACGACAACGTGCCGTAATAATAATGCGTACAAAAAACGACTAATAAAACGCTTGGGCACACAGAATTTCAGAACGAACCGCCTCAACCGTAAGTAACGCGCGTGTTCCAGCCTATAACAAAACTGTGAACTCACGCCTAGTTGCTTCAACAATGGAACCGTAAAAATTTCCCACTTCTTTCAGCGTTGGTTTTTCATTCAGAAAAACCCTTTGGTAGCCAGGAAAGAAAGAAAAAAGAAAGCAAGTCTATCTGTCGTAGTAATAGGGGAATAGGTGGAGGGGGTCCTTTTTTTCCCACTCACTGTATCTGTAATTGCCTTGATGTAATTTGAAGAAAAGGAGGGAGGGGTTTGAGGAAGGCGGGGGGGGGGGGGTGTGGGGGTAGAGAGTAAACGTTCAATGAAACGCGTTCGACCAGGCGTGTAGAAATTAAACGTAAACCCTAAACTGCGCAGGAGTCATTATAAAAAAAGAAAGGCGGGGTGGGAAAAAGCGAAAAAAAATTGCAGAGCTATAGTAATAGTGTAAGATGGAATGAGTTTGTGTGTCCTTGTTCCCCCCTCCTCCCCCCTCGCGGGTAGAACCCTAGCTCTGTTTTCTCCCGCATTGTAGCTGAGCGTTCATTTCGTCACTCTCTCTTCTCTTTCTCTGTCTGTATCTCTTCGTTTTTTCATTCCTTTCCGATTTTTTTTTTCAAATTTCTTTGCCCTCTCATTTTGTAGAATATTATCAGGTGTCTATGTACGTGTCGTTTGTATTAAAAGGAACTCCCAGTGTGCCAGATTTCGAATAATTTTTATTTTTTTTTTCATTTTCTACTTCTTTTATTGCACTTTCCATTATACGTAAGGAACAGGGATAAAAGGCATATGATGTGGGAAGGTCGGGGAGAGGGAAAAAAGAAAAAGAGGGTACTGAAATTGATTGGGGAAAAAAATCTGGTGCAAAGCATGACGTCTTTCACACTTCCCGGTGTCCGGAATCATCGGCGAAAAATGACGAAATAATAATTTGAACAATTGGCCAGAAAATCAAAGTGATCGCCTGTACCACTCCACGGTCTCAAAACTTCGGAGTGCGAAAAGTAACTTTGAGGGCCCCTTCCCTCACTCCCCCCCCCCCCAACAAAAAATATTCCGAATCCTTTATTAAATCTAAGGCATTAAACCATCGATTAGCGGACCGACGTTTGAATTTTTTTATGACGATATCAAGGATAGCGGTAGTGGTCCATGTAAGCCTCAGCATGAACTTCCATGTTAAACATTAAACTTTGAAATTCTATAATGTTGCCCAGAACTGGCATAGACCAACGAAATTCGGTATTTGCAGTGCCGGAGCAAGGTGTTTTGAGCGCCCGGGGCCAGTAGTCATACAGTCGATTGCAACCTCCCCCTCCCACACGCCTTTTCCTAAATCTACCCAAAAATTAACCAACCATGGTGCCACAGAGATAATGCCAACACATTGAAAACACACGAATCTTACATGAAGGGGTGAGGCAGAAACGCATGAGATAAAAATATTAGTCTACGTTTGAAGGATTACAATTGTATTTAGTTTACGATAGAGGTGCCCTTTGACTGGCAAGAAAACTCACAAAAACACGAATTTGGCAATAAATACTTAATTTTCGGCCCGGTGTTTGGGAGTTGTTCACAATAAAAATGTTAAAACACTAAAAAAAGTGGGAGCTGCCACAAATTGTAGACTTCATACAGCAGCATATTGGATGATTTTCCAACATGGCGTCTGTGTGAAGTCCACAATTTGTGGTAGCTACACTTTCTTTTAGGTTTGGTAACATTTTTATTGTGAAAAAGTCCCAAAAACCGGGACGAAAATTGAGGATTTGATCCCAAATTCATGTTCTTGTTAGTTTTCTTGCCGGTCAGTGGGCACCTCTGTCATAAACTACTGCAGCAACTTACAAATTAA
>JAHWFP010107109.1:31726-43482 GCA_023313725.1 Lithobius niger
ACGGTTCGAGTGTTGTCATTAAAATTATTATTGTAGTGAAATAGGTACGACCCGTCCCCAACTATCGGGGGGGGGGGTGGGAGGGGGCAGCATTTTCGGCGCCCTTTTCCCTCTCGTCGGCCGGGGCCGGGGCGCCCTTTGCCCCCTCTTGCTCCTGCACTAGATATTTGGGGTCGTGTCATACCTATTTCACTACAATAATAATTTTAATGACAACACTCGAACCGTTTGTCGTCCACAGTATGGCCATTTCTTGCTGTTGGTTGTTGTAGTTGAGACTGTTTGCTCTCACCTGGAGATCGAACCAATGAACCAATTTTAAAGTTTTTTTAGCTTAAAACGTAGGTATGGACATGGCCTTGGGCCTTTTGAATGCTATTTTAACGTGACTATGATATTGTTGTTGTTGTTGTTGTTGTTGTTGTTGGGGGAAATTTTGCTCTCACCTAGAAATCGAACCAATGAAGCGATTTTTAATTTTTGTAGCTTAAAATGTATGTGTTAACAAGGGCCAGGGTCTTTTGAACGTTATTTTAATGTGACTACAATATTGTCGTTGTTGTTGTTAATATTCTTGTTAGGGAAAGGTAATATTTCGAAACCGTATGTAGTTTCCCTCAGAATTGACATATACACCAACGAAATTCGGTATTTTGGGTCGTGTCGTAACTACTTCACTGCGTTAAAAATTTTATTGACAACAACCGATCCGTTTGGTCTCCACAGCATATCAATTTCTTGTTGTTATTGTCGTTGTTTGTCCGCACTGGTACAATTGTTAAGCAACAAATCGAAATAGCTATGGAAACTCCTTGAGATAACCCACCTCTCCCCCCTCCTTCCCAGGCTCCCACGCTCTCTTTGAGCCCCCACCACCCAGCATCCGTGGGTTTTTATTTTGCGTGGCCTGTAGGCTATTGTTTTTCTATTTTTTGTGTAGGAGGCTCTTGCAATTATTTATCTATGACCTCACCCTTCTTTGCCTAAGGGCTCCCGTGCACTAAGCCTAAAAGCCGCGCGACCAGGTCGCTGTGGCCAACGAGAATGCTTACGGTACATGTAGCAACGCGCACTTGGCCGTCGCGGCCAGTCATTCGCAGCGGCCACTGGGATCTCGGGCGGCGTTCAGGCGACCGCAGGGAGACCATACCTGCTCTGTGTTCATTTTTCACCACGTGATCGAGAATTACCAACGAAAAACGGACGTGGCCGAGCGTCGCCATGTTTTTTGGCCGCGACGACCACTAGCCGCACACCCTAAAAGTGCATTCCAGTATTTGTGATAAGATATTGGCTACCAGAACAAATCAGCATGCAACAGCCGATATCTTTATAACAAATACTGGAATTAAAAAAAAAAGGTTGAGGTCATAGATAATCAATCGTTCTTGCAACAGCGTCCCACACAAGAAACGGAAACAAATCTGAAAGAAGATGACGCATAGGGATTGAATTTTAGTTTTTATTCACTAAAAGTCGTCAGGAAGGATGAGGGTACTTTTCAGCACAAAAATTTTCAACAGGTATTTTATGGGCAATAAAATAATTAGATTACTAATGTTTAGTAAAATTCAGAAAGTATGGATTACCAACGTTTATACGTGTATACAGCTTGTAAGATGGGAACCTGGTGGATCACGATCATATCATTCTAGAAGCCGGATAATGACAATGCGCAATGACCTTGAATTTTTTTTATTGAAGGCTGAGGAGGGGGGGGGGGGGGGAATTCGGGACATTTTTGTTAGGATTCAGCGATGCCTTAGTAATATTTATTTGTATTTGTTTGGTCATATTAAAGAAATTGGAAATTACCCATCAGCGAAAATTATACACTAGAAATAACGTTGTTCAGTAAGCCACCTTTATGCACTTACGTTTCGTCGGAGTGGCATGACCCGGATTCGAACCAGCTACCCATATAGCATACGGGTCATATGGTCATATCGCATATCTGTAAAGAAGTTGTAACAGGGTTCCCGCAAATAAATAACAAAGATTTGTGCGAACCGCTGGTGACATCTTTCGCAGAGGAATGTCACCTGTTTGAAAAAAAATCCTGATTCACTTGTTCTGACAAGTGACTGAGGAATTTTTTTCCAACAGGTGACATCCATCGGCGAACGGAATGGATAGGATGGTCCACCCCTTAGACAAAGTATAGGTTAAAAAATAGGTTTAAAAATATTAAAAAAAAAGGTTTTTATAGGTTTTTTTCTTAACAAAAATATAGGCTTT
Source organism: Lithobius niger (assembly GCA_023313725.1). NCBI lineage: Eukaryota > Metazoa > Arthropoda > Chilopoda > Lithobiomorpha > Lithobiidae > Lithobius > Lithobius niger. The sequence continues at coordinate 33,965 of JAHWFP010107109.1, forward strand.
TATAGGGTTTTTAAGGTTATTTTAATTAACATGCTTGCATTTTACAACTGAAAAACTGACATTCTTCCAACAAAAATTTGCCTGAGAATATGGGGCTTACGCACAGTAATGTTTAATACTGACGTTGACTTTATGCCATACTCCACGGAAAGACCGAGGAAAAGACACGTGCGGATAAACACGCTAGAAAGCTTACAAACACGATCGGCTGGACACGTCAGCTAGTAATGGGCGCGCCTACTGCAAGAGGAAAACAGGGGAAAGGTAATTTTGGTAAACGATCTGAAAGAAGATTACCGAACGATTGCCAACACATTATCGTTAGTGAAGATATTAAAAAAAAAAGGTTTTTATAGGTTTTATTTTGCAAAAATATAGAGTCAAAATAAAAATATAGGCTTTTAAAGGTTTTTATAGGTTGGCTGCGACTCCTGCAATAGTTTCCGTACAATGGGTATATTTTTGAAAGTTGACAAATATTTTCTCTCTCGAGGAAAAAAAAATGGCTGCCATACGCGCTAGTTCACACTCACTTACTCCATCGCCTCAAATAATTGTGGGTAGCAGATTGTCCCAGCCCAGCCAGCACCATCCAATTGATTACTCTGTAATTACGCGTTGTAATTTGCTTCACGCCGAAAAAAAAGCAATCGGTAGCTTTTCCGAATCACGCCTCGTGATGACAAGTAGACAACGGAATTGTCGGATTTCAGAGTGAGCAAAAAAAAAAAAAAGATAGAGAGAAAAAAATCGACAATTACTTCCCTTACACTCATTCCCTGTTATTACTTTTGCTCGAATCGAATTCTCGCTCCCCAAAATGGCGGCCAGTATGGGAAAACCAGAAGGCTGAAGAGCACATTAACGGGGCTATGCCGAGCTTTGCCAGCAGGCGTCGAACGCACGCCTCCGCAAACGCTTATTTGTATCTTTCTTGATGAATGAATCCCACTGGTGACAGCTAGCTTCCCGTACCCCTTTCGCTCGTCGAGCTCTAGCGCTAGCTCTTTGCGGAAAACACATCTCGTTTAGTGCGTCTCCTGCAGCGAATAGAAATGAGTCAGGGGCTGACTGTCTTGACAGCACGAACCCCTCATTGTCTCGTTTTCACGATTGGTGTCGAGTGCTAACATTAGAGAAAAACAACTCCGTTCAAGCTTGCTGGATTACTGAAGAGGATAAGCTCTGGAAAAAAAAAGTCGTCATGTATGGCTGAAATAAATCTCTGAAAGAAAAACATTATAAGGAATCTCTGTCGATTCTACCGACGATATAGCTCGTTTCGATTTCGAATTTGCAAATCTAAGTGAAATCCACGAATCTGCTAATCATTGCAAACTTGCGCAAAACCATGAAAATCACCTCATATCCAGGAACCTCCGCATCAGTCAGAAAATTCTACAAAAATCATCAAATTGACAAATCCATGCAAATCAACCCAAATCGTGGCAAATCAGTGAATACTTGAAATCCCTACAAATCTCCAAATCTGCGGAATCCCTCAATTCTATGCAAATCAATGAAAATCAACACAAATCGTAAAAAATGTGCACATCACATAAAATCGAAAAATCTCGTTTGCAATTTCTGTGTTTGACAGACCCCCGATTCTTACCACCTTAATTAACAATGTTGGCGCAACAAATTAGCCATTCGGAAAAGAAGATTTTATTAAGCAACAGCTAAGCACTTTACGTCACTCATTAATGTCCAGTCCTTTGTTTCAATTTTTCGTTGTTTCGCTGCTTACATCATTAGGGCCTCAATTAAGCCTTAAGTCTTTACGTACGACGATAACGTCAAGCCGACAGATCTCCATATGCTAAAATTATGGCAGTTCCACATGCTTGATCTGGCAACCTACATATTTTACAGTGGGTCAAGTTTGACAACTAACGGCTACGGGGTGTTTTCGAAGACTGACCTAAGTAAATGGTTCTGGTTACAATGGATCACCCAGTTGTATCATGAGATGGAACGAGTAGGGAAGATGGTGCATTCCCGAGTTCTGGTAATATTGCTTTTATAAAAAATTACTACATCGCACTGTCGTGTGACGTCATATTCACCACTGTCGCCAAAATCGCTCGAACAACCAATCAAAGCGCTGCAAGGAAGCACGTGACTAGTGGAATTGCACACAAACGACTGACGTCACGTAATTCTGTGATCTGTGGATCCAACATGGCCGCGGTTCTCGATCCGATAAATCGACGCAACTCTGGACTAAGAAGTTACTGAATTCTCATTATGAAACGCTCCGAACGTAAAATTGTATTCCGTGTATTAAGCTACCGAAATCCAATCGACAATATGACTGAAAATGAACCGGGGGACATAAGGCTTAACCAGACAGCTGCTCGCGGGTTCTAGCGCAGTAGATAAAAGCGTGGAATAGAGTAGTTATCCAAGATATAAGCATGAACCGTTGTCTCAACATGTACGCCAACATCGTTCGATGCCTCTGGTTTTTGCAGTTGGAGTGAATATGACGTCACCCTCCAGCATGGCTGCCTGCTTCCCGCAAGATGACTGACGCCTACTCGTAAGATGGCCGCCTCCTGCATTCAATTTTTGTGTTGGGCCGGAAGCAAGTTTGGACGCGTATTGGTGTTTCTTGTCCTACCATTTATCGTTCTTCTTTGAGTGTAACTTCCGTAACTTCCGGTCTACTAACAGAACTGAGAAAGCAGTAATGCAGTCACATTACCGTGAAAGTAGTTACTGCGTTAAAAATTCGTTCATGCTCATGCGATTGGTGTTTTGGTTGAATTTAGATGTTAGATTAACACTTTAACAGCAGTTAACAGTCAAGGAATCACAGTCACTTCCGGCAAGGCTCTCCTAGCCGCGACAGAACACGCCATCTATTGCCGACATTAATAACCATAAAGCACACTCAAGCAAACTCATACAGTCTGCAGGCAGAGCGGAATTCGCTCATGGGTTTTCTTAGTTGTCTTAGATGTTCGGCTTTTAAGGTATATTTTTAGGTGTATTTTTTTTAGGCGTCGTTGCTACATTAAAAAATTGGTTCAGGATCATAGGGTTGGTGTATTGGTTGAATTTCACCTCGCTGACTCGGCTAGGTTAACACTTTGGGTTAATAGTACAGGGCCTTCGAAAACCCCAAGCCAAACTCAACCAAACTCATCCAGTCTGGAGGCAGAGCGGAGTTTGCTCCTGAGCATTCTGTGTGTTAACGGTACCAAACTGTCTCCAGATAGTTGAGTTTGGTTGAGTTTGGATTGGTAGTTATCGAAGACGCCCGACATTACCTTTCAATGTTCACATTCACTTCGACACGGTTCTCATTTCCGGAGCGCAATGGGCATCTGAGATTAAAGCTGCCTTCCTCGCTCCACAGGAAAGCAAAAGGCGCCATCTATGATTCTTCTATGCAACCACCAATTACCCCAGCGCTATGACCAATTGCGATTAAAATTCCGTTCCTTTCTCCGCAGCTTCCAATTGGCCACTCGCCATTACCGGGTACTACCACAGCCACCTACAGTAAAGGCCGTATCATCTTTGCCTCCCAACATGCTCCGCAAAACGGCGAATCAAATAACGACACGGCAAGTTTGCCAAATGGCGTCATCTGTTGACAGAATTTGGAACCCTGGTCGGTTAGTTTGAAATTCGCTGCTTGGTGTAGAGATGGCAGCACCTAGCAAACTTGCGCTTCCTTCTATGTCAATGGTTGATTTTACTTGCCTAATTTGTCTTGATCTAATCCGGCCTTTACTGTAGGTGGCTGTGGTACTACAAGCAACAAAATGTCGTCTCCGTCGTCCACTGCTGCTTCCGGTATGTAAACGAACTATAGTTATAAGGACATAAATCCTTCCGGTATATCGTGCGGCCCGTTGAGAATAGCGTTTGCAACATTTGCACAGGTTAGAGTTAATGTCGCAAAAAATCACCTCGCACGTAAGAATAAACAAGAAAATGAATGTGTTGGCAACATTTGCATACGTTTGAACTAATGTCGCAGAACTGAGTCGTACAGGAAAGCCAACATTTATGTCCCTTTAACTAAAATGTACTGTTAAATCAATTGTACTGATTTCTTTCCTAATAGCTAATTTACTTCGAACGCTTCGGACACAAATTTAAAGCCTACGCCAAAACAAAACAAAACGGCATTTAATGTTAAACCCGTTCAAACACGACAGACGCGAACGGGCATTTTACGCACGAAATTAAGTTTGCTGGGTGAAAAACAGTTTAAATGAGCCATTCAAAAACGGTAAATGGGAATAGGCCTTTTAAAACTTTAATATGGAGAAACAACTGCGTGTTTGTTGATTTAATGATTGATTTAGTGATTGCAGCAGCCAAAAGGGTGAATATCAATACTTAGGTGGAAAAATGCAATTATGAAATATAAATCATTTTCTCATTAAACTAATTTGCCTAAAGACAGAGCCTTACAGGGACATTTTGTGACCTTATCTCAATGCGTACAGTGCAACTTTGCTGAAGATTTCAATCACAAATGTACTAATACCCTAAGAAAATACTGATCCCCAATTGTTTACTAGCCAATGTCTGCAAAAAAATTAGGAAACTTAATTCCGTTCGGCATGACATACACATGAGCTACCTACCATACCTAACCAGTGTTGCAAACGGAGCATTCAACACCACCCATGAGTAGCATGAGCTTCAGCTAGTGATCTATACAAGAGGAATAGATGGTGTAAGATGGCCATAACTACATGGTTGCAAGGTGGCCAGAAACAGACAATTGTATTTTTGTCTTACATGTTGCAGTGGCTAAATTCACAATAATTACGGTTTGTATGTTTGAATTTAAATGAAAAATAACGGTACTCCTGACGCCATAGTTCTAATAAAGGTAACCTTAGTTTCAAATCAAACCCTAAATTTAGAATTTTCATCGCAAATTACACGGCAATTATTTTACTCTGTTTCTCTAATTCCTTCAGTTTAAACGCATCTTTCCGATTAGCACCAACGGATTTTAACAACTTTCATTATTACTGCAACCTGAAACAAAGCCAGCATGCGGTATTTCGGTTGAAAACTGTGGCAGAGATAAAATGCATCACAGTGTGCGCTTTAATTTAGGAAGGTAATGTTAGTCGTGCACAAATGAAATTTGCCAATGCTATAGTCATGTAACTCATCAACGAGATACTCATAAACTGCGAACAACGTTTAAATCATGGTTGACATGGAGTTAAGTATCAAGCTTTTGATGAGGAGTTCAGAAATGCACAATTCTTTATTATTAACTGCAGAAAGGCACAATTTAGCAGGACACTAAACCACATCAGCTCGGCAATTCAGCACACTCCATGATCCGGCTGGTCCCATTACTTTCGCTCGCTCAGTTTGCACAGTCGTCTCTCTCCCATTGTCCGTTTCCCCACAACCACCGTCCACACATAACTGTGACACTTGACGCTCTCGTTAATCACCGGGCCGGGCTATATTTTAAACTTTTCATATTTGTTTGAACATTTTTAACGAGTTGCCTGAAGCATATTAGAGCCACCTCATCATCACAACCTCACATTCAATGCACCTCGTAGATCTTAGACAATTGGTCAGCCAAACGCCGCCCATCCAAAGGCTTAATTGCTTCACATTTTAGCTCGTTGGAGCCTTGACAATGGCCCTTATGCAAGGCCCTATGTCTGTCACCCTTTTGTACGCCAAGGGTCCTTGGTGTTTCCGTTGTTTGAATTGGAACCTTTGACGGCTAATATCCCAGCTGACGGTAAAGGGTGACGGGCGTGGAGGGGAGGGTCACAAGGGTGTCCTAATCGTGGCCTTAGGGCTAGAAGGGGTTGCCACCGCCTGTTTGTTGAACACAACGGTAATCGACTAGAGAGCGAGGCGATCAAGGTTTGCTAATGCCTGCTCAACACTGAGCCGACAGCCAGCTAGCTTGTCATGATGCAGACAATCCTTCATGGCATTATGGCTTGAACGCCATTCAGTCAGTCACCCAATAGGTCGGTCACCCAACTCCCTTCACCCAATATCCCCACCATCTTCCCCCTCCCCGTGCAATAACACTACCAACGTGAGAAAGGGATCATAAGTGAGATTTGAAGGATTTTAGGAGAGGCCCTCTTGCGTTTTTGAAAGCACCGATTCTGTCTATGGCAAGCCATTCCGGCTTCAATCTGGAATTACACATATAATTCTAGATTGAAAGCTGGAATGGCTTGCCATACACACAATCTGCTTCCAAAAATACAAGAAACCCTCTTTTAAAATCCTTAAAATCTCACAATACATATATCTTTAAATTAACTAGAGACATCTGTAATGGAATTAAAGCGAGATCCACAACTGATTAAAGATCTCTATAGTTTATATGCAGATAGCTGTAATTCAGTAACAAATACCTTTAATTCAATCGCAGCTATCTCTAATGTTTCCTATGTAAGTCACAAAAAAAGTACATTTTGATAAAGACATTTGTGTTACCCCCCCCCATTATCTTGTGATTTATTATAAGATTTGTATTTTGTTGCATACGTTAAAGTAAAGAAACCTACAAATAAATTACAAAATCTTTTTCATTCAATTGCAGATGTCTGTAATTCAATTGCAGATGTTAGTAATTCAATTGCAGATGTTAGTAATTCAATTGCAGATGTTAGTATTCAATTGCAGATGTTATTAATTTAATTGTAGATATCTAATGTTCAGGGCTCGTACACGACCTTGAATTCCTTGAGAAGCGTTAAATTTCAAAACCAAAAATTCAAGCCTTGAAAATTGGCATTTCTTTTGTAAGAGCCTTGAAATGGCCTTGAATTTTGTTAGCCTTAAATTGAAATTTATGCTTAAATTCATAAATAAATAAAAAATAGCTCGTCAGCCTAATGCTTATCTTCTGTTACGATAAGATATGCCTTCGTTCATATTCACGTATAAGTGCGGTATTGGAAAGGCAACTTGTCCCGCGATGGGGGCAAAATAAATAACTTTTAAATGGATGTTTATTGAATTAAACTGGTCGTGTAAACTTGATGAAACTCGGTGTTAGGGTAGCCCTCGTCCGTATAGAGTATAGGCTAGCAAAAAGTTTGAATATATTTTAAGGTAATTTTTAACAATTTGGTGTGCAAAATGGCCTTGAAATTGGCTTCGAGTTAGCCTTGAAAAGGCCTTGGAAATGGTTTCGTCTCTTGTACACGAACCCTGAATGTTGCATCGTGTAACAGGATTAGCCATTACACAAAACAAGATATATTTTAGTAAAGATATATCTTGTGTTTTGTATGAAGTTAAATCCTACTACACGAGTCAACATTAGATATATCTATAATTGAAGTAAAGATATCTGTAGTTGAATTACAGATATCTGCAATTGAATTAGAGATATGTCTAATTCAGAAATCTTTTCTATTGCAGATATCTCTAATTCATTTAAAAGATAGACATATATTGATTATTTAAAAAAATCTGCAAATGTTTTTCAGTATGTAAAAAAATACAGATATCTTTAAGTGAATTACAGATATCAACGATTTATTCAAGATATCTGCAATTCCTGATATCTCTCAATTATGACACAAGAGATATTTTAGTAAAGAATCGCATTTTGTGTAAAGTCAAATCCTACTGCACGGTGCAACATTATAAGGTTCTGTAATTGAATTAAATATATCTGCAGTTTAATTACAGAATTGAATTGGAGATATATCTCTAATTCATTTTCAGAAATCGACAGTTGTATTCAAGATATTAACAATTTATTCATGATATCTGAAATTCCAGATATCTGCAATTATGACACAAGACATATTTTAGTAAAGTTGTGTTTTCAACAATTTACTCAAGATATTTGCAATTATCGTAAAAAATTATGATATCAACAATTTATTCACGATATCTGCAAATGAATCTGAAATATCTCTAATTCATTTGAAGAAGTCTTTGATTCTATTGCATAAAATCTGTAATTCATTTAAAGACATATATTGATTATTTAAAGAAACCTGCAAATGTTACTCAATATCTTAAATACATATATCTTTAAATGAATTAGTGATATCAACAACTTATTTAAAACATCTGCAATTATGACATAAGAGATTATTTAGTAAAGAATTGTGTTTTGTGTAAAGTCAATTCCTACTACACGGGGCAACATTAGAGGTGTCTGTAGTTGAATTACAGATATCTGCAATTGCATTAGCGATATCTCTAACCCATTTGCAGATATTGCTAATTCATTAAATATATCTATTGACCATTGGCGGAGCGGAGCGAGCGAAGCAAGCGTAGCATAGCCTATACCGGACATCGAATTGCAAAATGTTGGTTGGTTGGTTGATTGGTCCGTTAATTGGTTGCACTTTTGTAGTCTGGGTGGAGCCCAAACCAAAGTGCAGATTGCTATGAAACGTGCCACATTGCTAGATAGCCCCAAAAGTATTGCTGATCTCGAATTTGGCGTAAATTGATCAATTATAATCCACGAAATTACAATTTTTCGAATTTGTCGATCTAACACTCGCCATTGTAAATTTGGAATCCTGAATAGTTAAGGAATTCCGACAAAGCATACACTGTGCTGTTGGTAATCAAGTGAACTTAAAAAAAAAACGGAAAAATAAATCACCGTAGCTTCCTTACAGCTATAAATCTTTTTTGACATAACTCAACGAAATAATAAGATTTGATTGTAGCACTTTAATCATTAGAGGAAGACAAGCAAATAGAAAAAAAAAACAGAAGGATTCGTTAACGACTCACATTCGTTTCATGTGAAAAAGAATGCTTGGAGGAATTCAGCCAACATGGCAACCAAAGTGGCGTTGACACTATCAACGGGGAATCTCAAATGTGAAACGTCAAATCGCTGCTGCACGAGGAAACCGCTCATATAAAACGACTACTCGGCAGACTACGTATTTATTTCACAACACGGAACAATAATTTGGCTTCGTATAATACTTTCAAGATACCTAGATTGCAACTCTCTATCCCGTGTTGAGAGAATAAACAGGCCTAACCTCGAACCCAATAGGCCTAATTTCTCTACTGTTGTTGCTTACGAAACTAAAACGGGAGATAACAATTAGGCTTAAAATTAGGCTTTAGAATTATTTAAATGCTATCTTCACACCCAAGCTAACACCGTCTGATCTACAATTGTAATAATTCCAAAAAATAAAAAAATTAATTAGCGTTTGCCGTTGCAGTATGTGCCAGAGGTGTGCGCTTCAACATTGTCGTAGGAGGCGGCGTAGAGAACCGCGTATATTTTGAATATTTTGATTATTGTGAAGTACTATTGTTACTGATGATTGTTTAGCTTGCAGTTAAATGCTTTATTGTTAAGATTTTAAATATATAGGAAAGATACTCTGCAATAAATATAAACAACTAGAGGAAGCCCGTGCTGAATTAAGTTTACAAACCCACTTTTCCTGACATACTTAAGCAAATAGGAGTTTTCTATTTGGATCCTATTTGGCGGAATGAAAAGAGCGTAATTGTAAACATTAACGAACATTCCC
>JAHWFP010107109.1:57043-73686 GCA_023313725.1 Lithobius niger
TTTTTTTACTAGTGTAATCATCATTTTTGTAAGTATTAGAGTTGAAAGGTAACATTATGGTGTATAAGGTCTCATTCTTCATTACTGTATTGTTTGTTTTATTCAGGTGACCAAGGAAAAAATCATTTTCCGAAAATTAAAATTCAGTGCATGCCACTATGTCCTTTTGGTTTTATCGCCTATAACTGACGATCTTTTATTATTATTCCAACTTACCACAAAATAATTGAAGTTTTATGACCATGGTGGTTGAGCAATGATCTCAGTTTGATCAATGTTAAAGCAACACGGGATAGTCCCTGCCTGATGTAACGGTCGTGGTAATATGAGAGACAACCAGGCTTTTTCAGCATCTACGGGATTTATTCTGATCTATTTTGGACATTCCATCGGCTCCTTTTTGCTGTTCTAGTTCCCATGCTTGCTCCTCCTGTATGTGGACATATTTTTCTCTTTAAAATATTATTAAAAAAAATATCCATCAATGATAAAAGAAACCGCTAAGTCCAAAAAGGGTCGAGATTAGAAAGTAGTGATACCATTTCACCAAGAAATGGCTACCAAGGCTAACTGGTTAACCAGAAAACTTGGTGCATTGGCGTCTTCTTTATTTTTTTTTAGCCTTTACTGTAAGGTTTGACCTCAACCACCTATGTTAAAGCCGAAATTGTAACAGCAAGCACCAAAATTCATTAAAATCTGTCGAAGCAAATTGGAGATCTGAATTGAGCTGAAACCACGAAATTAGTTTTTGGCTTGTTCGTCGTGTTGTTGGTGCGACACGTTTCTGCTACGCTGTCTACAGATCAAACTAATTGTCCTATAAAAGTGGTTCTCAGCTCATTTTACAGTTATTGTTCCACAAGTCCTTTTCTAATTGGCCACGTGGTTCAGGGCGTAAGGAGCTCTAAACGATTAGGTTGATTGTTTTACATTGTTTGAAACATTTTTATTACGCAACAACGCCAATCAGCAAACGCCGCAGCTGCAAGACGTAAGGCCTCTGCAGACAGAAGAAAATTTCGTGCGAGGCTATGCGTGACTACGTGCCTACAAGGTCAATATTGTAGCAATCGTGTGGTTGGTGTTGCGTTAAGAACGAATATTGAAGTCTTTTTTACACCATACTGCGTCGGCGTGCAGCCGCGAGCAGCCAGTCTGGTTAGGGCTGTATGCTGAAGATTAATGGGTTTGTTTCCATAGTGGTTTGTGCGTCGGTTGTTTCGTTTATACGTCAAAATAAAAAAATAAAAACAAACTCCTTTGAAGTTTAAGGCAAGGGGTAACAAACATATACTATAAGGTGACACCATACCACAGTTATATTTTCAGGAAACCGTAACTGATACAGGTACAAAACATTGAAACAAGCTAATCTAAACTGCATGGTACGCCAAAGTAGCAAGAATTAGTAAACAAAAAACGAACTCGTTTGATGCTTAAGGTAAGCTTTAGCTGATTCGAATTCAAGACAGTCAAGGAATACAAATAAACTTTTATGTAAGGTTTCAGACACTACAGTGTAGGTGTAATGTTTAGTCCACGCAAAGTCTTATACTGTATCCAACTATATAAAATTAAAACCAGAGCCCAAATTTCAAAACTTTTCATGCCCAAACAAAGGAAGCATAATGTAAGGCTACATACTCGACTATAGTTTCTTGGCTAAATTTTTCAGTGTTCTTCAGTCACGTTGTCTACTTTTCGTTCATCACCCAACTGATGGTAAACATATCATATTTCAAGATTTTCAAGTATTTTTCCACGAGTGGAATTTCATTATTACTTTCCAGGACAGGTCCAGGTTATCAAGGACTCTCACGAAGCCTGAATTACATGTAGAGCTGCACTAAGCCCACTAAGCGGCCTATTCGTTTTTAAACATTTTCCTGCGATTTCGTTTAGCCATGCAGAATGCACCAATCATTAGTTGACCTATCGTGTGCAAAAGTAAAAATGGTAAAAACATTAAACTACAGGTGAACTATAATTTGACCTCCAATAATATTCAAGGGAACAAACCCAAACAAAATAAATCTCCAAATAATAAAACGCCTGTATGTATAAATTATACACAAATTAAACATATCCACACACACACCTACTGACATGGCCTCTTTTAAACACAACTCTGTTCACTTTCTGCTATTACGAAGGAATAAAAACATTCCTTGTTCCCTGAAATTCAACCAAACAAGCGCCCCCAGAACATGCGTATTTCACACACTAAGAATGCACACACAAAATACACACAGAGTAACACAAACGAAACAGAATTACAATTTTTAACCATACCAACCAAGAAAAAAACAAATACCAAATAATTTGGGTATGTATAAAACACAAATTAAACACACCCTCACACACACACATAGCCCATAAATTTCGTTCACTTCCCTACAATACCTAGGAATAAAAACAATCCTATATTTCCCTGGAATTGGAGTTCAGCTCGAGTGAACTCTAATACTTTTTTATTTGTGTGCTTTCACAGCTGTGAGTTTCATAAGGACTAGCTCTAATGTTTTTTTTTCTGAACAGCGAAGTCGTTTTTTGTTCAGTTCACATTGATTAGCTGCGAAATTACAGACAACGCATTAAAGAAATTAAAGACGGGAGCTCAATGAGCCATGTGGTCGTCTATAGTTAAAGGGATAATCTTGGTGACCTTTTCTTGGTGAAATAATATCACTTGTTTCTAAGGCCGACCCTTTTTTTGGCTCTGGTACCCTAACCAGTAATGAAAGCTGAGTCTGACAAGCGCACAACCAACACAAAGCAACAACAAACCATAAACAAACAACACCCAACAAATATGTAAACATAAATAACATCGAAATAATCTGTAAAGTGTCCGCGGCCTATCTTGAGTTCGCCCCAGAACGAATACAGATAATCGATTGTATGTTTTCGATAGCAGAGCACCTTGTTGATATCCTAGATGGTTACAAAAACAATGGCGGCCGTCGACGAAAGCCGCTCCCTCCAAAAAGATGTAGCCGCTCATAAAATATCTGCAGGACTCAAGTTACGCTGCGCGCACAATAATTACTAAAGCTGTACCGAGCACATTTTCCCCTCCCGAGCCGATCTCGAGCCGAGCGTTAAAAAAATGCCTGGTACACCGAGCATAACCGAGCCGATTAGAGATGCCGAGCAGAACCGAGCAACTTTATTAATGACAGGGTGCTGCCGGGAGTACCAGCTTTTTTCACATTTTCTTACATTCCAACTTTTCATTTTTTTCACATACCCGCTTTTCATTTTTCTCACATCCCTAATTTTCATTTTTGTATCACTATTTCTTCGTTTTCATATGCACACTATAGTTTCACAATTCTTTAATACATTTTTTTTCTTTTTCAGCAACCATTGTAATTTCTCTGTAATTTCACTAAAGAGAGCGAAAGCGAATTCAAAGAAATTCTGGTAAAAAAAAACAATCAATTTTTTTCGCGTTCTAACAACAGACATGCCTACGTCATTCCGAGCCAAATGAAGACGGATAATTTAACTGTTTTCTATTTCAATGGTGCGTTTTGCTTCATTTTTCACACAACATTGGTGTTTTTTATTTACATTTTCCCCCTTTTATTTTACCACTGGCAAATTTTCACATTTTTCATACCGGCAGCATCCCTGTTATCAGCACTCGCTAAATGCCAAGCAGGCTTCTAGATAGAACAATTCTTTTCACTAAAACAGCCTGGCGTAGCAGCAACCATATACTAATAGAGTCACACACTGTAATTGATGACGTATTGACGTAACTGGTATAGGCAATTAGCCTGCCAATTAACAACCATTATCATACAAAAACAAGTAATTTTATTATGAGTTAAGTTGCTTTTAAGCTGATAAAAGTTTTAACAATTGACCATTCAAAACAATTAAATTAATGTTGGTGACACTAAAACTCTGAGTTTTTTCTTGATGAAGGTTAGTTTCTTAACTTTTTTCAGGTTTCAGAGATGACGGTAATGGTGTAACAATACTTCCAGTGGTATTAAACCAGCAACCATGTGCATGTTATGCCTAATCAAGAGCCTTCCGCTATAATGCACCGCTGCGGTTATCAAGCGTAATATGAAAGCGAATGTCCGAAAAAGCATAAAAAAGTACTTAATCAGCACGAATTACCTGCAAATTTAGTTTCACTTTGGTTAGAGCTGGAAGGCCGACAATGCTCACTCTAATAAGACACGACTACAATGTTACTTTCACCGTGTCCAAGCATCGTTGCATCTTGTTCGAATGAGTTCTAATCCATCTTGTGCGCCTAGTATCTTTATTGTACCATTGTTACACGTTGCAGCATTGTGTGTGAGGGAAGAGGTCGAAGAAGCGTCCCCGTATGGCCACCTCCCCGTGTCCACAAAAGGCGAAGATATGTGGCCATGACGTGGACGAGAGTGAAGAGGGTGAAGACAGTAATGCAGTGCTAGGTGAAAGTGATGAAATGGACCAAGAAGAGAAAGGAGTGCCTACAGTGGGAGCCGAGGTGGAAGTGGTACTGAATCATTGTGTCCAGTTGGAGTTAGGTTAGGACAGGGGATGGACTTGCTGATTTGGGGCTTGGTTGCGTTTTATAAGTTGTAATGGCACAATCTCGTTGATGTTGTTATGGGAAGTAAGCTTCAGATTAGGTTAGGTCGTAATTTTAAGTAGTCTTAGGTTTGTAGATGGAGCGCATGACACAAGGTCTATAGGCTCTAGTAAATAAAATCACAATCAATTGTGTGTGACATTTTCATATTGTTAGCCGCTCCGCCTCCGGTCCAGTTTTTGAAAATTCTCATGCGTAAACGAACTCTAATATAACATTAATACAACCACTGACACGAAACACAAAACAAAATCATAAATGGTAAAAGAAACCGTCACCATTTAGGGTTTTTATGTGTTTCGCATTATTGGTTGTATTAATGTTACCCGTATTTCATATGTAATTACAAATTATTTCGATGTTATTTATACTTATATATTTGTTGGGTGTTGTTGTTTATGGTTTATCTTTGCTGTGTGTTGGTTGTTGATTTGTCAGGTTTAGCTTGCATTGTTGGTAGGGGGACCATTTTATTTGCTACGTGGAATAGTAAAAACTATGTGTTCATTCTTTATGAGAGAGAATAGTGAAGGGGGTAGGACAAATTGGATTTGCTATAGCCTACCAAAAGTGGTATAAGTCGTTGTTTGAGAGAAATTCTGTTTTAAATAATACTTTTTTTCAGTTATACTCTATGATAAAAGTTCGGTCCTGGCAAACAGTTTGAGGTTTATTGTGTTTGTATCGGATGTTAGGAAGGGACTTGGGATAAATTAAGTTAGGCTTACTGGGAATGTAGTGTAGAGTGTGAGCTATGGTATTGTTTGGCATAAAACGATACATTCGGTCCCAACAATGGTTGCATTCGGTCCCCACAATGTTGAATAATTTGCGTTGCATTTTAGTTGTATGTTAATTGTTGCATTGTTGTTATATTCTGATAAGGTTCTGATGGTGAGTTTTAGTTCATGGCATTGCCTAGTTTGCCGCCACGACAACAACATTTATTTGCTCCGTATTTATTTGCTCCTCATTTACTTGAGCCATTTGCTCTTTTTTGCACTGCCGTCGTTGTTTTATTTTTGTCACCATGTGACCCACATTAGACCTATACGCAGAATATAATGAGCGGTACAAGCGGTAAATATATAAAATAAATCTTTATGCCCTCATTGCTTTTGGCTTTTTCAGTATATAAAATCTGTTTTTAATTATTGATTTTTACCTGATATTTGAAACTTCCAGTCATTGGAGCAAAAAAATGAAAAATCCTCGGTCGTATTGCAGTAATTATCAATCACATCAAAAACCAAAACTGGTAAAAGGTGCCACCAAGTTCCGAATGGTTCGGCCCTTCAAAGGAGTGATATCAACACACCAAAACATTCGCCAAGTTAATCGCACCGCTTAATAGTTCGAAGGTTAAATGAAAACTAGAACATTGCTACTTTCGGTAGCAATGTTCAAGTTTTCATTTAACCTCCAAAGTATTATTCGGTGCGTTTAAGTTGGCGAATGTTTTGGTGTGTTGATATCACTCCTTTGAAGGGCCGAACCATTCGGAACTTGGCGGCCCCTTTTACCAGTTTTGGTTTTTGATATGATATCACTCCTTTTTTTAAAATTGTGTATTGGCTCAACCCCACTACTACTGTAAACTACTACTACTACCACTACTACCACTACTACTATACCCCACTGTGTACTATAAAGTGCCACGTCAACAAAACAATTGTATTTCAACAATTTGCTACTACCTTTTGCCTATAGGCTGAACCATTCTCAACTTAGTCACCTCTTTATGGGTTTCTGGTTTGGTTTTAATTTTGTTGTAATTTGTATTACAATATTTGGTTAGTTTTGGTGTATTGATATCACTCCTTTGAAGGGCCGAACCACTCTCAACTTAGTGGCCTCTTTACCAGTTTTTGGCTTTGTTTATTTTGCTTTGTTTTTACAGTTGGTTTAGTTTTCGTGAATTGGACGTGAATACAATTTTTTTGCTACGTTGTTTAGATTTATCGTGATTTATCGTCAGTATCCATGTTCTCATTGTCCGAACTTTGGCCGTCCAATGAGAGACGATGCCGACAATACTAACAATGGTTATAACAATATTTTCGTACTTACGCGCCCTCCCACGCCATCCCTGTTACGCCCCCAGGCTCCAAACCATAAAAGGTATGCAGTTCGTATTGTACTACACCCATTCGTCCAATTTCATAGCTGGAAGTTTCCCCGTTATCTCGGTATCGATTAATAATCACCGTATGAGATTTAACATGGGGATGAGCGAATGCTAGCTAGCTAGCTAGCTAGCTAGCTAAATAACGTTATTGAGGGTCAAATTTTGCATTGAAAGCAGCTTAGCTGGCATTCCTACACGAGTTAATTTTTGTCAGGTTGGTCATTACTCTTGATTTCAACACAATTTAAGCTTTTGTACCGCATTATTATTTTTCCCCAAGTACCTGAAATGTGCTAAACTATGCTTCAGGATATAAGACACTGACGCTATGGCGCCGCGCTACAATGGTGTACAACCTGGACAATATAACTGATGTGATGTGTGTTGTGATGATTGTTGCCTAACTTGCCGCGACACACTAGCGTTTGTCTAGATGGTCACAGCACGGACGACACAGTTGTCCCATAAATCAGAACTGTGACAATAGCAGTTGCCGCTGACAGTACTAACAATGGTTACAATGCTATTTTTTATTTATGCGCCCGTCCACGCCATTTGGTTATTGGTTGTTGAACCTAACGAGGTGACGCACTACAGTATTGTTGTTCGTTGTTGAACTTGGCAAGCGACACACTAGCGTGAGTCTTAAAAGGAGAAGGCACGTAAACATAGGCAGCAAGGGTGCAGGTGTGTTCACTCGGTCATTCCAGAATGACAATGCACCGAGTACGTAAACACAGGTAGCAATTGTGTCAGCATGATCGATATCTTGTCGCATATCTCACAGCTGACGATATGCATACCACGACAACAACAAAAGCCGCTGACAGTACTAACAATGGTTACAACAATATATTCTTACTTACGCGTCCGCCCACGCCATTTCGCACCTGAAATCATAAAAAGCACGGAGCAACCGTACAGGCCTATATAGCTGTACACAAAGTTTCATTGCCGAAGACACACTAGTGTATGGTGTAGCCCTGGTTAAAGGTTCTATGGAAACTAACATAGAGTACAAAACAGAAGTTGCTATATAGCTAGTCTTCAGTCAGCAGTAGCAATATAGCAACTGGTTTCAGTGACATAGTTTTCCGTAAAGAACTTGTGCCACAGTAGTAACATAGATTAGAAAGTTAACTAGATATCCCGTCTTACTTCTTCCCGTCCTACGCGGAGCTCTGGCGGAAGTTGCGGCTACTAACATCTCTGCTAATGCTTTGCCTTAGTAGCCGCAACTACCACCAGAGCTCCGCGTAGGACGGGAAGAAGTAAGACGGGATATCTAGTTAACTTTCTAATCTATGGTAGTAACCGTTCGATTTGTCTTCGTAACATAAGCAAATCGATCCAATTTCTACAAACAATTTTTACTCCATTAATATTTTTCTTCACATTCGCGTTAACAGAAAAATTCTGTCGTCATATAGGCACTGCGCTAATACAGAGTCGTCCGCCCGGCTGTAATCGCTAACAATGAGCTGGTACTTCAATAATGTCAGTCGTGTTGTACTTGATGAGCGACTGACATTAGGCATAAAGGCAATAGGCATAAAGTTCAAAATTAAGCCTATTCACGTATGTATACCCAAGGAAGGGTTGCTTTTATCCATCGTAGTAAATCGTGCTGATTATAACGAATTAGCCATTGCTCTCGTCGATTTTGGAGGTGATTATCGCTGAATTGATCCTAACCAGGAGAGGTATGAAGAAATCTCCAACACAATTCTCTTAGTCCTGGCTCAATGCGGCCAGTTGTCGAACTAGTGTCTGTTTTTACTTTTGCGGAAAACGTATGTTAAACATTACGCTGTGTAGCTTTTTGCCTAATAAATACGTGTGAAAAAAATATCCCTTGTGCTGCGAATATAGTTCAAGCATGTGTAAACTCGCAAGAAGTAGCGTTTAAAAGAACTTAAAACGAGGAAGGCTTTCTGTTTCTCGAGCTAAGGCCGACCGGAGTAGAAACTGCGTGTCTTGCCTCCCGACTCGACGCCAGTTCGCACTTCAGGCGTGCCTGGAAGTTAAGGCCTCTTAGTACTGCTAGATTATGGCGATGTTAAATTAACTGGCTTTGAACGAGGACCTAAAATCTGTTGCTTCTTTCCCAGCCGGCCTTGTGCAAATGGTGAAATACAAAAGGAGAGTTGCAACATGGATAGTATTTATACGCCCCTTTCCTAAGTTATTATTATACGGTTGTTATCCTGTTGTGACTCTCCGCTTACAAAAAAAAAAAAGACTATCGTTCGATAAAAAAAAAGTAAACTAATAAAATTCAATACGAACACACTCATTTGGGGGTCGACGCGACGCGGTACATCCTGGTGAGTAAAGGCAAAGCCACCTACAGTAAAGGCCGGATCAGCTTTGTCTCCCACAATGCTCCGCTAGAAGGCGAGACAAATACCGACACGACAAGTTTGCCAAGTGGCGTCATCGGTTGACAGAATTTGGAACCCTCGTCGGTTAGTTTGAAGTTTCGCCGCATGGTGTAGAGATGGCAGCACCTAGCAAACTTGCGCTTCTTTCTATGTCAATGGTTGATTTTACGTGCCTGTTTTGTCTTGATCTGATCCGGCCTTTGCTGTAGGTGGCTATGGTAAAGGCGCATTTATTTAACGACTCGCGCCTTTGCATTCTCGTAGCTAGAAACCATCTGGAATTCCAACATGGCGGCGGTTTTAGCTCTGCCAGCTCGTGACGAAAAGAGTCAATAATTGAGTTGAGAAGCGATTGGGGAAAATGTTTCGTCGTGACGAATTCTTTATCTCATTCACATGGATTATAAGATTGCAAGCATTTACTCAAACGATGGAAGCCGGAATTAGCAAATCAGGCAGCGTTGTTACCTCGGAAACCCTTTGCCATCGCGGTTGCTGCGAGAATACAAAGGCCACCCGTTACTTATACCGTTGCCGCCATGATTGTTCCTTGTATGTGATCTAGTCAAGCAATGCGTATACGCGTCCTAATGGCTGACAAATAGAAACTGGTACGCATTCTGGAGACTGAAATCTCCCTTTCACCGCGTGGAGTGTCGCTTTAGATGCGAGCAGTGGAAATGCTGTAATAATTACTGTCTATTATGTGTATTATAGCTATTATGACCGTATGGCTATTAAATTTATTTATGTTTGGGATAAGTAATTCATTTATTTATCAATCTCTTTCCGCCTATATATTTCCGTTTACTTCACCATGCCGCGTCGCGTCAGGTGTGCGACAAGTTCTACATTCGTTGGTAACGTTGTAATAAATACGGACTGTTCCTCCATTTCTACGGTGTTAACTATACGCTACGCATTCGACAGGGTGTTTTATCTTCTTATAAGGTGGCGGTCATAACTATAAGCAATGTGACAGCGTGTAATTTCTCCTTCCTTACTGGGCGTTATCAAAGCGTCGTTACCTATCCAAATCCATCACGAGATGGCCTCCCAAGTGTCAAATCTATCATACAACATGGCGACGAGAGTAAGCATTACCAGGATCTTAATCCCGCAGATCCACATCAGGTCCGCATTTAATTACAGAGTCCTCCTCTTGCTTATTACTGTAATGAAGCGTGTCCGTCCGCTATTACTTTTATTTACGATTTTTTCCCATCCGGTTTTCCCCTGCAACAAATTAGTATTCCTGCCATGTTCTTTTTAATTTCGTTTATTTATTTATTTTTTTCTGTGTGTGTGTGTGTGTGTGTGTGTCGTGTTTTGAGGTCCGTGACGACAGACCTAAATTGGAGAACAAATTTGATGAAGTGATGCGCAGCTCCTATCTTGTAGAGTTTGGATTAGGAAAAATTATGTAGAAACGTGTTAGTTGCTTTACAGCGGCCATACTATCGAAAGACAAAATCGCCGAAGAAGAAAAACAAAAAACAAAAAAACAGAGGGGGGAATAAAAAGTCGTTTGCGATTTCGTTTTTGTTCCGTCGGCAAGGACTATAATTAAAGGATTTTATTTATGTTTTGTGATTGCTGCTACGTTATCAAACTATTACGTAAGCTGTCGAGGTTTGATGTAGAATTCAGATAGCATCATAAACTAATATAAAAATTACCCGCAAAAGCCAAAAAAAAAAGCGATATGAAGATAAAAAAGAAGTAAGAGTTAGAATTTACGATTCATTTATCTAAGTGATTAGGCGCTGCAAGCCTAATTGTAGTTAGCGGAACGAGAAAAGGGAAGGAATTAACTCTTCCAATGATTAACATTTTATTTTTTCCTGCCAACAACTTGAGGAAAATTTGTTAAAATCTCACAATTTGTATTACAGAGTTCGTACACGGCCTTGAACTCCTTGAAAAGCCTTAAATTTCAAATCAAAAAATTCAAGGCTTGAAAAGCCTTGAAAATTGGCATTTTTTTTTTGTAAGAGCCTTAAAATGGCCTTGAATTTTGTTAGCGTACTATGTTTGATGAAATACAGTCAATTAATCTTAAAATTCATAAATAAATAAAAAAAACAGTTCGTCAGCCTAATGCTGATCTTCTGTCAACGACACGATGTGCCTTCGTTCGTATTCACGTTAATGCGGTATTTGAAAGGCAACTTATCCCGCGATTGGGGTAAAATAAATAACTTTTAAATGGATGTTTACTGAATTATAAGAGTATATGCTAGTAAAAGATTGAATTTCTTTTACGGTCATTTTTAACAATTTGGTTGGCAAAACGGCCTTGAAATTGGCTTCGAGTTGGCCTTTAAAAGCCTTGAAAAGGCCTTGAAAATGGTTTTGTCTCTGGTGTACGAACTCTGGTATTATGATTTCGTAAGGAATACTGCTTATGTTTTCGGTTTGTTTGTTTGTAAAGCTTTTTGTCTGTCTGTCCATTAGACTAATCGCTTTTTACGTTCAATAGTAGCAGTTACATTATTATTGTTATCCTTTATCAAGAAACACGCTAGTGTGTCTCCCGCTAAGATTAAGGATAACATCCAGATAAAATATGTATGAGCATGGCGACTAGTACTAGACACTTTGTGTCTTTACAGCGAAGGTGGTTTGACTGTTTTCAGGCATGTGAGGATAAATAACAATACGACAGAAAAGGCTGAAACTTGTTTGATCGGTAGACTTTGGTCACCTGACAACATAAAAGTCACTGTTAGCAGCTTATCATCTGTTGAAAAAAAACGATGTGAATAACGTTGATATTTGCCTACTTTCTAGTTACTAGTTACTGGCTAACACCATTTTTGTTTCACGAAAATAAATTCCAAGTGATAATTATTGTTTATTAAAGGAATTTTAACTTGAAACGTCCACTAATTTTTAATACTAATTAGTAAGAATTATTTAAAAACGAAAGTAACAAGAAAATTGTAATCTACATTCTTGACAGTGTCATTACCGTGATAAACACAACTAAATGAAGCAAATCATCATGCAGCCTAATACAATCAGCAGGATCAAGCTAACAGTGTAGCGTCAGTGACCTAATCAACAGTAGGGTACTATCCCAAAGGATACTACCCCAAAACAAAACTTGTTAAGGACTCCCGCCAAGCTTTTCGGCCGTGCGAAGTCGTAATATCAAACGCCAAGATCTTTCTCCAAGCTAATCCCACCAACTAAGACTTCAAACGTTAAATGAAATAATTGAAAATTGCGCAGTAAGCAATTTTCATATTTTTCATTTAACCATCGAACTATCACTCGATGGGATTAGCTTGGCGAAAGAGCTTTGTGTTTGATATCACGACTTCACACGGCCGAAAATCTTGGCGGGAGTCCTTAACAAGTTTTGTTTTGGGGTAGTACCCTTTGGGATAGTACCCTACTGTTGATTAGGTCACTGACGCTACACTGCTAGCTTGGTCCTAATTCTGTTATTAATTTAAAACGTCTGCACATTAGTTTGTATATGCTTGTATAATAGTTTTGTCAAATTGATGGAGCTGGTTTATTTATTGTGCCGTGAACACAATGTTTCCCGAAATAAAGACATTTAACACTGAACTGCATGAACCAATAATAACACTGTGTAAAGGTATAATGGCGATTCAAAAATATAGAAAATAAATTAAAGTGAGTTAAGGTTGCAATAACAAATTAAAACGATCAAACTAAAGTCGCAGGGACATCCTCATCATTAAAAAGACTCAGTGTTTGCTTGCTTGTTCATCTACTCCTCTGGAAATCAGAGGTACTAATAGGAGATATGTGTCAGAAGAAAGCAAATTAATCCGGACGCAGCGAAGGTGGAAGCCCTCTCACAGGGCAGAAAGCTCGCAAGGCATATAACACATCAGCAAAAATAATTTTGGACACCTTCATTTTTGTGTCTTGATCACCTAATACACATCAATGAAATCTAACTAGTGGCCATGTCGTCGCACTTGCAATATGGCCGCAACCTGAGTTGTCTAGTGTGGGTTTCCCACCTGTAAATTGTTATTCCAGTGTATTTGTAAGTATTTGGTGGCGTCGGGTACATCCAGTTTTTTTTTAATTTTGTTGGGTTTATTTCAATCTTCGCATGTTGTTTGTGTATTAGGTGATCAAACACAAAAAGAAAAGTGTCGAAAATTATTTTTGCTGATGTGTTGTATGCCTTGCGAGCTTTCTGCCCTGTCAGATAGCTTCCATCTTCGCTGCATACCCAACCCTCGCAAAACTTGTTTGGTTTCATAATCCGGACCAAGGTAGATTAAGTAGGTAGTGACGCTTTCTGAAAACAGAGGCTAAAAAAAGACCTGCTTCCACCAAAGTTAGCTCCACTCGTAACGACAACCCGTTTGAAAACGATTACAGAGCAAGACGTCAAATAACAATTCTTAAAATAAGTGAAATAAGAAAACCCATGTAAAGTGTGTGGGATTGGGAGATCCAGAGCAGAGAGGAAAGTGAGGATAACAGGACAATGAAAGTAAGCGACCTAATTGAATGAACGCACACAAATTGAAAAACGTAAAAACAGTATTTAAAGTGAAAATAGGCGAAACAAGAAAAGGCATATAATAGTGAAACGCGTTAATTAAGAGCCCAGAATCTTATCTAGTGCCGGATTGAGGGGGTAGGGGAGAAATTGACCTTACCAGTGTGATGATGTAGTACGCCTAGGGGGTGGGAATGGGAACAAGAGGGGGGAAATCAGAGCGCAAGTCGGCGTTTTATAAGCTTTAAATAACTGAATTGCATGAAAGACTGACATTTTTATTTATCCATTTCTTTGGGCGTGTGCTAGATACTGTCTGTTAGTATACGAATGCCAAGAAGATATCTCCTCGGGCGAAGTGAGACGACGCCAATGGAGCAAGCGGAACGAGCGATGTAGCTAGTTATCTGTAACCCAAGTATACGTTGACTAGCTTGTGCCTTTAATAGCATTGTTTACTACTGCAGGTTTATATCCGATGCAATTTGTAGTTAGGAAAACATTGTTAGTAGTAACATCATAATATGATGTTACTACTAATAATATTACTACTAACCAATGTAAAGTTTAATATATTATATTAAACTTTACATTGATCATTTTTATTAACCAGGACTTGACGACTTGATTAAGTGGGAAGGGGAGCGAGCGGGGAAAAATCGGAGTTCAAGTCAGCTCAAGTCCTCTTCCCCCACTCCCTTCTACCAAAAATGGAATTGCTGGTTGAGGTATTATTTGTTTTTTGGAGCAGAAATGTTGTAAGTGATTGAAAAATATCGGTTAAATAGTATGTCATCATGTTTTTCCTTATTCAGATTACTAGATCCATTCGGTCTTGACAAAACAACACTTTGCATAATAGTGCGTTCAAGACGTTTCAACCTTGCATTTGGCCTATAGTCTTGTCGGTTTATTAAATTTCATCTCGGTCATTAAAAAAAGGCTCATGTCACTAGAAGTCAACAAAATGCTGAAACTCTGTTTCGCATCTGTGACTGAAAATTACTAAAAGTGCCTGTAAGTGCTTGTACAAATTCAACAACCTAACAGATACAATACATGTTGACCATCGTCATGAAAAAAAATCATAAATCATTTCCCGTTTGCAGAAAACGTAAAATAAAAATTGAATCTGTAGTAATGTGTAGTATTCACACGATTTTGTCATGATCTAACTTGCTTCCGTATTTCGGCATAGTGTTATACTGTCGCTATTCTTGTGCCATTGTTTTCTGTGGTCCTGTTTTCTTGTTATTATTAGAACTTGGATTAGATTAGCTATGTCACCGGGCACGAAACGAAGTTAAAGTTATAAGTTAGTAAGCAAGACAGTTTATTCCAAGTAAGTATGGAACAATAATGAAGACTTGCTTATTAGGAAACAAAAGGTACGCCATTTGAAGAACAAGTTATGTGCAATATGCAACGATAGTAAAGTTGATTACAAAGACTTCCTAAAAGAAGAGTAAAGCAAATTAACAAATACCGTAAATTAGACTAACGTCATGACACAAAATACATACAATAGGTAATTATTTTAAGACCACTAATGCGTTCTGCTTCTATAGGGTGATAGTCGAAGCTCAGGTGTCTACACGTTAGCGGCGTTCGAGAGTGTTCACCAGTGCCGCAACTACAGCTTTTCCCAAGGAGTGTGCAAGTGCAAAATGTTGGGCTACCTCCTCAAGAAGTAAAGAACTGTGGGGACAAAGGGGCTCACAACCCAAACCAAACGATAGTGAATTTGGCCCTTTTTGGCCCCTGACTCGTAAATTTTGGGATCCCTGCCACATGAGACCGGGTGCCTTGCACTCTTTGCACCACTCCTAATTGCGGCACTGGTGTTCGCCACTGCACTGGACCAAGATTGGTGGACGCTAGTATACAGGGAGTTCCAAAAGTCACAGATAGGCTGAATAACTTTTGAACGGATGAGAATTGAAACTTGCACCTTTGGGGACATCGGTTGGGTTGAGAGTTCTATCTTTTGGCATAACAGACATCGCAGTGCCCCTCCCCCCCCCCCCCTCATGGGGCCCCAGGGGGCACAACTCAGTAATTTCAAATGTGAAGGGGGGTCGAGTAGCACGTCATATTAAAGCCCTTAACGAGCTTAGAAAACGGCACAAAGAAAACGTCGCTACGTTGCTCCAATCAAAAATGGCGCCCCATCAAAGTTCGAAATCGCACTTTGTATTGGAAGCAGTTACGCCACTAGAAAACGATTCAGAGATGTTCACAACATGACAGAATGTTCCAGATGGATAAACTGAAAGACACATAAAAAGAAAAGTAGCAACGTTGCGGTCCCGCATTTTTTTTTGGGGGGGGGGGGGCAGGGTAAATAAAATCTTGACTGTGTCTACACTAAAGAATTTCAAATAGGAAAGGGGGGTCGAGTGGCACGTCATATTAAAGCTCTTAACGAGCTGCGAAAAATGGTGCAAAGAAAACGTCGCTACCTTGCTCCAATCAAAAATGGCGCCCCATTAAAGTACGAACGTGACACAAATTGCTCCAAGTCTGTTCCAGGGGGGGATAAACCAAAAGGTACATGTACAATAAAACAAGGTTGAAGCCCCTTACTTTGGGACATGAGGTATGATAAAATGTACGAGCAAACGGATGTACGAAAGTATAGGGGTCCACGAAAATATTAAGCTTTATTGTGGCAGTGATCTGTCACTTCAGTGCATCAATGGCCTTCCTTTGAAAACCACCTTCAAGTTTTATCATGTTGCTTCCCTGAAGTACACATTTTTCTCTTGAGATGCATTTTATCGATGTGGCCACAAATCCACTTATCATTTTATCCACCCGTTTCAAACTTTGCATTGTCACCATTTTGGAAGGAAGCAACGTAGCGACGATTTCTTTTCGCTGTTTTTATTTGCTTGTTAAGATCTTTACTAAGAGGTGCAGCTCGATTCCTCCCTCCCATTTGAAACTATTTGAGTTTAGCCCCAACCAAGATTTTATTAATTTGTCCTGCCCCCTTCCGTCCCCCCCCCCCAAAAAAAAAAA
>JAHWFP010107109.1:73786-94120 GCA_023313725.1 Lithobius niger
AAAAAAAAAAAAGAAATACTGGACCTTACTATTGTCACATTTCTTTAACGTGTGTCTTTCAGTTTATCCATCTGGAACATTCTGTCACGTTGTGAACATCTCTGAATCGTTTTCTAGTGGCGTAAATGCTTCCTATGCAAAGTGCTATTTCGAACTTTGATAGGGAGCCATTTTTGATTGGAGCAACGTAGCGACGTTTTCTTTGCGCTATTTTTCTCAGCTCGTTAAGGGCTTTAATAGGACTTGCTACTCGATCCCCCTTCCCATTTGAAATTATTGAGTTGCGTCCCTGGGGCCCCCATAAGAGGGGGGGGGTACTGTGATGTCTCTTATGCCAAAAGATAGAACCCTCAACCCAACCGATGTCCCCAAAGGTGCAAGTTTCAATTCTCATCCGTTCAAAATTTATTCAGCCTATCTGGGACTTTTGGAACACCCTGTATAGGATGGTTGGTCATTCACCGGTTCATTAAATTGTCACTGGAAACACGCACACTGGAGCCTTTTCGGTTTCGCTTGTAGGCATATGCGTAAGCTGTTGAGCTGCATTGTGACGTCAGTGGAGACAGCAAATTCAACAGCCAATAGAAAAGCAATATGTAAAAAATTCGGAATAGATCCCATGCGCTGGACGTGCGGCAACATCATCGTCGCACACTAAAAACATGCATGCTGTGGATGGAGGTTCGTTGCTGCTGATTCGCCAATTCACTTGCACGCCGCGTGATTTAAAACTGATTCTATGGTCTTCAAAACGGCTTCTACCCTTGACTGATAGTTTCGAATAGTTCTTTTGTGTCTCGTAATGAAAAGCTGAACCATGCCCAGTAAACTATCCGGCCCGATCTACAACAATATTATAGGGGTAGACAAAATGGCCGCGACGATTGGCTCATTTCTTCGAGGTCTATTCGGGAGTTGCCCAAGCAAATCGTGTCTTTGTACCGTGAGTCGCGACATCTATTGGCAGCTAGTGGCAGTTTACAAAATAATAATTTAAATTTTTACGTAGATTTGCTTGACAAATTTGTATCATCAATAAAAGTATTTTTAAATAGTTTTTAAAGTTATCACCCAGCCACTGCGCTTGCAAAAAAGTGACGCATTCGTATCTAGAAATTGTTGCAAGGTAAAGAACGTTCGCAATTTGCACGGCCATTGTCGCCCTCGGTTGACAGAAAGCGACAACAGTACAAAACCAATTGCATCATTGGCGCTTTCGGCGGCCATATTGTCCAATCCAGTCGCATATGTTATTTGTTATACAAGAGCCGGCCGGTATTGTAGTAAAGCCCTGGATAAACCCAGCGCTGTAATTTTTGCAGCTAGAGGCACTTTTCACAAATTAACATGGCGATGTATTCCGAATTTCATGTTCCTGAAGTCAGAAAAGGCTGCAAATTTCAGGAGAACCCTAGTGCCTATCAAGTTTGGTCCCGATGTGATAAGCGATTTGAAATCTGATAAGTGCGTTTAAAGAAATCTTCTAGGCAAGTAGGCGGACGGACCATATTCATTAAACTATTCGGCCCAATCCATGGCGATTTTAAGGGGTACACAATATGGCCGACGTTGCCGAGAGCATTGCTAAGCGATGGCGGCCCAGTCATTACTACAGCCAGCCGGTAGTACATTGTTTTTATTCGTTAAGTAGCGACTTCTATTGGAAGCTAGTGGCGGTTTTCAAAATCATAATTTTAAGTTTATTTAGATTTGCGTGACACATTTTTGTTTTCTATAAAAGTATTTTTAATTAGTTTTTTTGAGCGAAGCGAGAACGAAGGCCGAGCGGAGCTCCGTTTAGGAATCCACTCCAATGCAACCATTGTATCCACATCACGAAATAACCACTGCATCAATTAACACCGGATTTTGTACATTGATAGCGTTACATCTGGAGGTGGGTTTAAGAAAGAAAATTTACAATCGGACTTGTTGTTGGGAAATAATCAAGGTGACAAAATGCACAGGCGGTATGAGTTGCTCGTCTATTTGCTCACCAGTAGTCGGACACCACCGTCAACGCCATCCAGCGACGCGTTACGAAGGCAAACGGACAAAGAAAAAGATGCGATAACGCAACCGAAAAGATGAGCCACAACGGTGTCTCCAATGAAACATGGGTTGTGTTTAATAGCTTCGTTCTATTTTGTTGATAGTATAACCATTGGGTAGCATTGCAACTCTTACAGTTGCAATGCTCGCGTCGTAACTTCACAGAAGGGTTATTAGCGCATTGCTTGACAAGGAATGCAGAAGCACGGACGACATTGCGCTGGAAATCGCATAGTTTTTCGATCAGCGTCATTTACCCAAAGGACGCTGATCGAAAAACCATGCTTAAGCCAGCCCACATTGGAGTTCAAAGATTCCGGCAAATAAACATTGCGCTGTCGCAAACTGCCGAAACAATTCGTGGAAATTTTACAATGGCAGATGTTAGCTAACACAATTTGCCTTCACGAAATTCGCTTTCCCTCGCTCTCCTTATTGTTGTTTGACGGCCATTTTTAAGTTGCGTGATTGCAACGTATACGGTGGTTTACTGGGACACATAAACATTTTTTTTTTACTACACACACAAAACTTCTATGAAACCGGAAGAAGATAGGCCACTGGCTGGGACGCAATTTACAATATATCGTCCTTGGTTGAATTAAGTGTGTCGTATGTGTTGTTGGAAAGCCGAAGTTCCGTTTCATGAAAGTATTGTGAGTGTAGAGAAAATAAATTGGTGTTTGTCCCAACAATCCAGCGTAGTAACAGCATGCGTTTCCTCCTGTTTGCCCCCGGTGTTTGTCCCTCCATCCCGCTTGTCACCATAGGTGATGATGACGTCACTAAATAACGTAAGTGATTGTTGCTTTCTGTAAGAGACTGCTCCTCCCGAAACGAAGTGAGTATATTGCTGACGACTCCCTAGTAATATTGAAATAAGTAACGACACAACACCCAGAAAATGTTTTAAGGGAAAGAGCGGCAGTTTCTTTTGAGCTGTTAACTATCGACCTCTGCTGACGGAAAGCCGCAACAGGACAAATCAATCGAATAAGCGGCATTGAGAAAGTTGAGAATGGTTGGGCCTATAGGCAAAAGGTAGTAGCAAATTGGTGAAAACCAATTTCTTGTTGACGTGGCACTTTATTACTCATCTGCACGGTAGTGGAGTTGAGTCAATACACAATTTAAAAAAAATGAGTGATATCATATCAAAAACCAAAAGTGGTAAAAGGGGCCGCCAAGTTCCGAATGGTTCGGCTCTTCAAAGGAGTGATATCAACACACCAAAACATTCGCCAACTTAATCGCATCGCATAATACTTTGGACGTTAAATGAAAACGTGAACATTGCTACCTAAAGTAGCAATGTTCTAGTTTTCATTTAACCTTCGAATTATTAAGCGGTGCGATTAAGGGCCGAACCATTTGGAACTTGGCGGCCCCTTTTACCAGTTTTGGTTTTTGATATGATGGAATTTACTTATCTTCACTCCAACAATATTTACAAACATGAATTTTGACAACGAGACATCGAACAAACGAATTTGTCCCACAAGCTGGCAAAGAGCGTCTCTGCCACTTGTAGCGCCTTTTGCGGGAGTCTGTCTTCTATTGGCGCTAAAACGTTCTAATATTTATAATCTGGTTTCGCACCACTCAATCGGATACAATTTACACAAGAATGGAATGTCTCTCGTAGTCAACTTGTTGCTTTATTTGGCGTTCGATGGCTGGCCAATGTTTCCAAATTCTCCTTGCTTCTCGAATGTGGTAATTATCCTAAACTGCAGGTAATTGGATAACGACTGTTACTTGGCGTTCGAATGGAACGCTGCAGCCAAACCTTACAAATGTTGTAGAATTTAGATGCCAAAAAAAACTAGATTTACGCAATTTTTCGGTGAGAACTTTCGGTTGGAAAAAATCCAGAGCAGCTTCATTCCTTAATAGTGTAAATAGGATCGATTTGCAACATTTAATTTGTTGTTAGTAAAATCATAAACATGCAGTATTTCGATCTTACAGGTAAAATACGCTGTTCTCTACATTTTTCTATACAGCAAACATCTCGCGGCGGAAATAATTGACAAGTAAGAAGCTTTGTTGCGTTTTTTTTTTCAGTCTGTGCAACAGTAGTAATTCTAGCCTAGCTGATAGACACGAAAATTATGGGTACGCAACCGCCGGGTTAACCATGCAGCCCGTCAAATTAAGAGCCACTTTTATTTTTTTTCTTCTTGCTTGGTGTAGGTCGACTCTGTTTTTCCGGTGCACCGAATTCAGTTTGATGACGGTGATCAAGGCCTTGTCTGGAAATCGGTGCCGGCCTCTTAATAGCCACTGAGGCCGCACCTGAGTGCAATTTGGTCTGAGTTACGGCGACATGACGCTCCGTCTAGGAGCTCATCTATAGCTACTACACAGCTGCTAAAAATAAGAGGAGCGAAAGCAGGAGTGGGAGAAGGAGGGTGGAGAATGCGTCTTTTAAAAAAAAAAAGGAGGGAAAAAGGCAGAGATGTTGCATGCAGATTTGGGGTAATAAATGTGCCAGGTTGGTAACTCACGCGACTTCCTCCATCTGTTTGGCTGCCCCCTAGCGGACGAGACGGAGAGTTACGAGGTGGCAACGCCTCGTCTGAACCCTGTCATCTATCCACCATGACTGCAAGAATTAAAAAAAAAAACCAAAAAACTTAAGGCTGGGGGAATAACGCACGCAGATATGAGCAGGGCGTAAATTAACGTTTGTTGTGGTACGTTGCAGCCCGCAACATTTATCTCGGTTGACCAAAAGAGGTAGGGACGGTGTTTATGTTGGGATCTACACTAGCCTAGTTGATAAACTTTGGACCAATGGGCAAATCTAGTCAATATTTTACATTGTTCCCTAATCACAATGGTTAAAACAATGTATAACAATCAAAATGATCGTTCAGGGACATGTAACTCCCGAATGGCTGGACCAATCGAAAAAGTGGTCGCTGTGAGGATGAAGCCCAGGGAAATTTCTGGCTTAGATCATGTTTCAGATTTTAGGTAGGTGCAGTAGTTTTTTTCTGAAACCGTGTCACACAAGAACAACAACAAGAACAACAACACCAACAAGAAGTGAACAGTTTTCAAATTTTCGTGTGGCTCCGTACGTTTTCTCTTGCACAGAATTGTTATCTACTATCTGGCCATGCTTGGTCGAAATATATTGAATAGAAACGGAAAAATTAATAGTTTTAGTTTTGCTGGAGAGAGGACTTCAATCATATATATATACACGGTTATCGCCGTGTATGATAACGGTTGACTAGCAAATAGCAGTCGGGGAGCGAGAAGGTCTCTTTGTATAAACGCGTCCAGTCGGGTTCAGCTCATAATATTTGCCTTCACTTGGACGGTCAGCGAATATTCAAGACTCTTTGTTTCTAGCGGATGAAGCATACATCGCTTTTAGTGCATAATAGAATAAACATGTTATTTAAATTTAATTTTAAAATCGGTTTTAAATTTTTCCTTGCATACCGAGATCATTATTTGTTTTATATTATATTATTTTAACTTTTCCGTAATGGCGTGATTTCGCACCAGTAGAATTTCGCTACATAGTATTTGTCATTACTGTAGGGTTTTATCTGTTCTGAGCCATATCATACAGCCTCCCTCATGTTGTTATGACTCTGTAATTTCTTTTTGGTTTCTCCAATGTTCTATGAACCGCAACGTGGGAGAAAAAGCCATGGGAGAAATATGGACCCAATGAAGCGAGGTGACGCAACCAACTGGAACAATCGGGGCTGTCATAACATTCTAAGGGCGGGTGGCTGGCGCGTGCATGCTGGAACGTCTGCTTTTTAAGAGGGGGTGGGGGGGGGGGGAGGAATAAAGTCGAATGGATATACTTCCACACTTCATTCGCTTCGATGAATAAAGAAAATATTAATTTATGAGTATTGATGAGCTCGCTTCCGATGGAACAGGATGTTTCCGCTCCTAAATTTGTCATATGATTGTCGGAGTGTAAGGCTACATTTATTCAACGATACGCCAACGCACTTCAGAGGCGCTCCCAGAGGGGGGGGGGGGGGGGGCAAAAGGGGGCACTTGCCCTTCCCAAGACCCGAGATTAACAGTAAAACTTAGCAATTGCAAGCAGTTCGGTTTTTTTTTCTGCAAACATCAGAAGACCCGTCTTTTTCGCGAAGGATAACGTTGGTTTATATTACAATACTCTCAGCGACCCAAATTCGTTTTCCGAGCCAGTGTTTCCTGTCATCCAACCCCGCGCCCCCCCCCCCACTTCCAAAGCGTGAAAAATTATCACCATTGAAGCTGCGAAAATATACAGAGTTTAAAACCATTAAGAAAATTTCTCAAATTAAGCTTCTTAAAAGCATGAAAAATCACTGGCATTTAAAAAAATGCGTTAGCTTTCGGACACATTATTTTGTTTGCCCCTCCCCCCCCCTCCAAACAAAATTACTGGATGCGCCACTGACGCACTTTAGCTACAATGTTTATCTGTAATTTCAACACTGTGTCAGTTCTGATCTTTCTAACTAGTATACGAAACAATAAGAGTCCTACTAAATGCGAATCATGTGACTCAAGAGAGCCATCTTTTCAAGATGAATTCTTTATCTTATTGTCACGCCGGATGGATATATACTATACGGCAGGAAGGGTTGTTATCAATGGCAAAGACACTTTGACCATCGCACTGTATTCGCAATTGTAGCTGCGAAATATTTTTAGTAAATGCACCCTTATATGCGATTTCTATCAAATGCTTCGAAACAAATTTCAACATTTCCGACCCTCACTCACTTATCCAAGTCAAAAATTTGGTAAGATCTAATTGTCGAAACGCATCAAATATGATGGCTGGAACTTTCCTATCAAAGCTGTGCATTCAATAGAATTCGACAGTCAATACTCAACGATTCAGTAACAGTTGAATTTTATTTAATTCTATAAAAACAATATTCATTGGAGAGTTTTACTCGCGCACCTGAGCATAACCATAAGAACCAGCTAGGCTGGTAACAATGTTGGCGTCAGGAACGTGCACAGGCATCTGAGAGATCAGGTGCAACTCATTTTTTACTGAGGACCTTTTTTTGGTTTTTTTTTTTACCCTTTTCTGTCCCTCGTTGCAACACTTTCGTAAATTTTTTTATACCCGCTTTTTTTTGTCCCTTTTACACCACCGCTCCAGCGAATTTCAGTGACTTTTTTTTTAACACCCCCCCCTTGCTTTGTTTTTACAGTTGGTTTATTTTTCATGAATTGGACGTGAATACAATCTCTTTGCAACGTTGTTTAGATTTACCGTGATACACTATACTTTGTTCCACATTATGTTTTCAGAAAACTGACGGTATGAAGTCACGTTTTCTTCCACTACGAGTACAAAAAATCCGTAAACATCCCATTCGTAAACTCTAATGGTAACTATGTTGTGTCTCCAAGTGTGATATCCACATGTTTTTGCACTCTTAGTGCAAGGAAACGAGTCGTCATCCAGTTAGTTTTCTGAAAACATAATGTGGAACAAACTATAGTGCGTGTCTGTAGGCACGCACGTCATTATACACGCTCTCATTGTCCGAACTTTGGCGGTCCAATAGAGACGATGCCGACAATACTAACAATGGTTATAACAATATTTTCGTACTTACGCGCCCTCCCACGCCATCCCCGTTACGCCCCAATAGGCTCCAAACCATAAGAGGTACACAGTTCGTATTTTACTGCACCCATTCGTCCAATTTCATAGCTAGAAGCCTTCCCGTTATCTCGGTATCGATGAATAATCACCCTATGGGATTTAACATAGGGAATAAGCACACGCCTTATGTAACGTTACCTGCACGAATACATGCGGACAATGTAGAGGTACACATCTGTATTCATTGTCACAAGTATTCAAATAAATGAATAAAGAACATGTTTCGAATCAAACAAAACGGGCAAACACAAACTCCCAAATGACAGTGAGAACGGAACAAACCGAGTTGAGTGCAACTACACTTGCACCAGCTCTTAAAGTAAGAGAAAATGTATAATTCGCCTAATGATGATTTGTTACAATTAAAGGGACACCCGGCCTGCCTTATAACATTCCGCGAGCCAAATTACAGCTACGCGCCGATCATCATCCGAGCAATTACAGTGCCAAGGTCGGCTGGGGGTGGTAGCTGTGTTCCTCGCATAACTGCTGTCTCAGTTGGCTTTGGGAATAGTACACGAGACAGAATCAAGTCAACGATTGTGTCGTCACAAACCGGAATGATTCTCGTATTTTAAAATCACAATTTATAATTTTCTAGGCTAGTGTCTTATCATTTTGCTTCGGCGATCTATTGGAATAATTAATTTTAATTTTTACTGCATTAGTCTATTAGATTTTAGATCGTATGGTAATTATTAGAAAATTAGTAGATGTACACACAGAGATGAAACGTCATGATTATTGCATACACGCGCAATGCATCATTTAGTAACGGATCGTTAGTAAATAAAGTTCCATTATATTCAACAGAAAATCTCCCAGACGCCACATTTAAAAAAGGATTTTTAGCACGGGAAAGACTAACGGTAAGGAAATAGACCTTTGGGGCCGTACTTGATGTGGAGGATCGAGAAAAATGGCGCTGGGAGGTACATCCCTTTAAATTATCCCTGTAAATCAATTCAAAAACATAACCTTTCAAGTTTATTGTTAGGCTACTGTTATTTTTTTCTTCGTTTCTCTTTCGTTTGTTACTGCTGAATCACCAAAACCAAACCCTTACTGAGAAATCTGTGCCATCTTAATCCAATTAATATACAAAGAAAGCAGACGAAGTAAAAAAAAAAAAAGAAGAAAAAAAAAAGAAAGCAAGCTCGTTTTGCGGTTTAGGAAAGCTCTCAGAAAAAAAGTAATCATAGTAATAAAATAATAACTGATAAATAATGGAAGCAACTTGCGGAAATTGTCTCCACATTAATGGAGTAATAGCTTATCGAGTTTCTGACAAAAACATCAGAAAATTTCCTGATATCTAGCGAGAGAACACGCGCGGGCCAAAACGCGGCGTTATTTCGTCCTTGTTAACCTTGTAGTAGGCAGGTGGCGTCCTTCCCACCCCATTACGAAATGGGCGAATGATCGTGGAAGCTCAAGTGCTCTTTGAACGAATCACGACTAGCCAAAACAATCAGCCACTCGACGAAAATGAGGTAGAAAAATAATACGAAAATAAAATGAAAACAAATAAGCCGATGAGAAGAAGAAACAGGAGAAAGGAGGAAAGACAGAGAAAAAAATCTTGTTAAGCTACGGTAACGAAGGGAATACCGATGTCCATTCGAAAATCCAAATCATGTACATTAAATCAAAACAGAATCAAAACAGAATCAAAACAGAATCAAAACAGAACGTGCACACTCCCACGAAGCACTTTCCGTAAAATTTCCGTCAAGTTTATAAACTGGTAATTTGTTTCCAGTTCTTTTAACTGTAATTTTCGGAACCACTCTGAACCCTAACCATTAGTGATCTATGTCATATGCAATGATATAGGGCTTACGACACCTTAATGGACAAATCCAGTTTTCATATCCATTTCGACCTACAACATATGCCTATCGTACACTTTTACGGTTAACATAACTGGAAACAAATTAACTGAACAAAAAACGCCTTCGCCGTTTAGAAAAAAAACATTAGAGCTCGTATCCCCATACTCACAGCCGTGAAGGTACACGAATAAAAACGGATTAGAATTCACTCGAACGCAACGAACTATAATTTGAACTCCAATTCCAGGGAATAATGACTGTTTTCACGTAATTGTTATGTCAGTAAGTGAACGCAGTTTGTGTTTGAAATGTTTAATGTTTGTGTGCGTGTGTATGCTTAATTTGTGTATCATACAGGTTATTTTTATATTTGTCTGTGTTTGTTGTTTTATATTTTAAGCGTGTTTCGTGTGAGTGGCTATCTTTGTATTTTGTGTGCATTTATAATTTCTGAAACAAGCAGACTCTTAGTTAGGCATATCAATTTCGACCTACAACATATGCCCATCTTACACTTTTACGGTTAAAATAACTGGAAACAAATTACCAGTTCTGTATGTGGTAAT
The DNA here is from genome assembly GCA_023313725.1 of Lithobius niger. Taxonomy (NCBI): domain Eukaryota; kingdom Metazoa; phylum Arthropoda; class Chilopoda; order Lithobiomorpha; family Lithobiidae; genus Lithobius; species Lithobius niger. The sequence goes on from JAHWFP010107109.1 coordinate 83,908, forward strand.
TTTAACAAACGTTTTTAACAACTTTTTGTTCGTTGTCCAAGCTACGATAAGGACTTTTCGGAAGAAAATGTAAAAATAACGGTGAAGAGGTTTCAAAAATAGATGCGATGTCAAGAAAGAAAAAATATACGAAGCAAAAAGTCATAGTATCGGACCTCGCGACAGCATCCGGCGCCGTGCTTGAAAAACTGCGCGCTCTGCTTGCTCGACTGCTCCTGTTAACCCACGTTCTCTCAATGGGCTTTGAGGCTGAATCTGCTTGCTCGTGTGCGTTACGTCACTAATTGCTCGGTTGTCGGCTTTTAATTTTGCGGCTTTTGCGGTAATTTTCATCATGCGTGACGTCAATAACCTGAACGTAAAACGAACCTAAAAAAAACCTCTTACCTGTTTACTCTTGACTGATGCCGTGGTTTAAATTAATTTGGCTCCATTTAATTCTTGGCAAACATTTATTTGCTTTAACTTGTAGTTTTGGAGTTTTCTTGTGATTTCTTTAACCAAGTCTGATCACATGATATGGTAATTTGGTGCGATGATATTAACATCCATCATCAATCGCTACCGTGGCCATCTGCTGCAGGTTAATGACGTCACGTGTGTTGAAATTGCCGTAAGCCGACAAGCGAGCAATTAGTGACGTAACGCACGCGAGCAAGCAGTTTCAGCCTCAAAGCCCATTGAGAGAACGTGGGTTAACAGGAGAGCAGTCGAGCAAGCAGCGCGCAGTGTTTCAAGCACGGCGCTGGATGCTGTCGCGAGGCGCGATAATAGCATTAAAGATGATATCGTGAGACTACAAGATACTCCAATCTGAGAAAAGGATAAAAGTAACCGTCCCGACTAAAACAGCTGGCATTTAGGTGTGTGACCCTTAGATCACCACTGCGAAAGGTTGAACAGCTAAGCTTGACTGGAACCTGTAGCCAGGGTACGCCCTGTTAGCACAGCTGATAGTATGCCACACTAGTAAAAGGGAAGTCCTGTATTTGGTTCCAGTCAAGGCAGCTGTCCTTAATTTCTTTCCCAGATTAGTGTTGTTTGCATTCTTGCAAGGCCAGCCTTTAATGCCGACTGCTTGCATCGTTGATCCCCTACCTTATTTCTAGTTTATTCACCTATCTTGTTTTTCTCTAATATTCTGGCTTATCTCTTGTTGAAGAATTTCTAGTTCGGTGAAAAAAAATCTTGTTCTGGGTTTCGCATTAAAGTTGGAGGCGACAACATTGATTTGTGATAAAGGCATACAACCCCCGCCGCCCCCCCCCAAAAAAAAAACATCAAATATATACAAAAGGGTTCTGGTAGGTAGCAGGTTAATTAACAAATCTTTAAGTAGGACCCGGGTTTTACTACAATGACTCCTCCTTTAATAACAGCCGAGTACGGCCATAGAGTGGTCAGGAATCATGGTGAAGTAGGCCTATAAATTGGTCGGGGTACTAACACCAAACGAAAGGAAACGTCCCTGCCAGGCAGAGCCATCCAGGCTGCTCTGCTAAAAATTCTCGCTTGAGTGTGATACAAAAACCTAGTAATTTGTTTCCAAGTCTGTCAACCGTAAAAGTATCGGATTTACTACAAGTCGAAAATTGATCAAAACTAGCTGGCAACCCGCTAATCTGTGAAGGTAACCTGACTAAGGGTGGCATGCACCCATCGCGCACCTGTTGATAGCTGCAATTATCGTATTCCAGAAAAGTTCCTCGGAAGGTGTACCATCGCGCACTCGTCGTCAGCTGCCATTATCGGATTGTAGAAGAGCTACTCGTGAGTGCACCGTAGTGCATCTGTCAGTAGCTGCCATTATCAGATTGCAGAATAGCTACTCACGATCTGCACTAAAGCGCGAGAAACAAATTCCAACGTCTTTGTGCCATATTTTTACAAAAATTTTTAACGTGTAAGAATTGGATTTAAAGAGCACTTAAGCTTCTTCCCAAGCGATAATGTGCATTCAACTGGTGGGTGGCGACGCCATTTTTAAAATATATTTTGTTGACTGCCGACTTCTGTTCGGATACCCGTTAATAAATTTGACTGCATGTTTCTCCCGCGTAGATGCCATTACAGTCTTTGGATGGGACCGCTACTCTTTTTGTGCAAGTGGGGGTCCATTGATGGGGTCTGTACATCAGCTTTTGGCCGTCATGGTTTTGGGGTCTGGCATTGTTGGATCCATTTTGGATTTTGAGATTTAGTTTGGTATTGATGAGTTGTAGCAGATTGGATGGGTGGTGCATGCAATGCCATGCAAAGACTGTACTGGCATCAACATAGGAGAAACCCACAGGGAATTTTTGCTACCGGTAACCGAACATATAAGATGGCCGTCAACCGAAAGTCAAGACTTCCATCTCAGAGCACTTGAGTGAATTGCTATAAGCCTATAACATTTCCGTCAAGCCCAGGTTCCTCTTATGAACATCCACGAACCTGCGCAACAAAATATTGTGAAAAATGGTGACACTCGAACTCGCAGCGCAACTCACCAAAAACTGGAGAACATTCCAATGCCCGTCACCAGAGGTAAGCAGTGAGAGGGAGCCACCGTCTCCACAACAATCAGGGAGAGGAAAGACGAAGCAATAGCACGACGGTTCGAAATGCACGGCAACATGGCCCACTAGGTTCAATGCTAGTTCCATATCCAAGAAGTCTGAAGAAGGTGGAAGATAATGGGCCCACCTCCATAATTAAATGCCTCCAAAAATTTGCAACTACACCTATAACACCCGATTGTGTAAGAAAGAAAGTTCGGTAATGCGTATTTCAGTTGAATATTTTTGTTAAGCCAAAGTAAAGAAGTGGAAATGTACTTGTCAGTTTTTAATGGCTGGTGTGTTGGTTTGAATCCGACTCAGGTCATTCAAATAAAACATAAGCTATTGAAAATGGCTTACTGTGAAAACATGTTCTTTCACTGTTAATTTCTGTTATACTTATGACTACCTTTATATTATTTGCGGTGATTTGTGCATATTTAGTTAAGCTGAGATTCAAAAGCACATAACATTAAAAAAGAAGGCTTCTTGACTTCTTCACAAAATCTTATAAATCGCTTGGCTCGCAAATAACGTTAAATAAATACGGATGCAAACCTATTTACGTTGCCTTTTGGACTTAAATGTCAGACTGCCTAAGTGGGGAATTTATTTAACACTTATCGAGCCCAATTGGCTTTCTGTCCCGTTTATAATCGCAAATAACGACTTACAAGCACGAAGTGTTACCTACTATATTAATACCGTTCGCGTGTGGTCATCTCATCGTCGCACAACAGCAGCAGCACTGACAGCAAGGAACGTCTCATCATCGCACAATGCAGCAGCAACAGTAAGGAACGTCTCATCATCGCACAACAGCAGCAACGACAGCAAGGAACGTCTCATCATCGCACAATGCAGCAGCAACGACAGCAAGGAACGTCTCATCATCGCAAAACTGCAGCAGCAATAGCAAAGAACGTCTTATCATCGCACAACAGCAGCAGCGTCACCAAGGAACGTCTGATCATTGCACAGCAGCAACAGCAGCATCGTCAAAATCAGAACATTGAGCGCCATATGTTATCTGTTACGAGGACCATTGCCTTCTTTCTCCAAGCCACCTGAGAATTAGCGAGCAAGTGAAACCTTCCACAATCCGGGTAAAGGTTTGTAAGTAGATTTTGTATCATTGTACCCTACACTCTACCCGAGGACATGACATTTCATGAAATAGTCACTTCCGTTCTCAAGAACTGAGTGTCGGCGAAGCTTATTCGCGGTGCGGGTGATACCAGCATGGAATTCCCGTTCAGAAGAATAAATGAATGACTGAATTCGTTTATTGGGGCCTTGGCCCGAAGCCACACGCCCTTTTACAACAACTATAACAACCACTCAGTTATTCAAACAATTGTACACAACCAAACCAACTTGACTTGTATCAGGGCGCATGACTGTGGGTCGCGGCCCTAATAAATGAATCTGTATCTCTGAACTTGACAGCCAAGAAGCCATTTCGAGTAATAATACCACTATCTTCCGACGAAGCCTAAATTCAGCATCACTTAGCTGGTTTCTGAAGAGACCTGAACACTTCTCCACACAATAGATGGAATCTCATTACACTTGCTCAGGTTTCTCAAATCCTAAAACCCTAACTTTACCAGGATTGGTGTTAGCGCCTCTTCCAAATCCTACCACTTCCTAGTGGTTAAATCAGTTCTATTATTATTATTTATTATTAATTCAAGGGCTTTCAAGTGCTCAAAACTCAAGGTGTCTAACCATCTACCCACCTTGCTGTCAAACGATAGGAAGCAGGGAATTGAGGGTAGTTATACTTGGAGATTGGTAGACACCTCCAAGCGGTTCCTACTGTCTCGTTCTCCTAACTGTTGGCAATGCTAGAGTTGTATTCCCCCACATCCATCCCTTTCTAATACATTGTTTCGTTGTTTTTGTCGACTCGTATGTTTGAGTAAACAGATCCTCGACGAAGATCCTAGATAAAATCGTGTTCGACAAATGGTTCCGATACGGTGGTTGACTCAGCCGGAGAGTCATCGTGTTTATTTAATCAGGAGAGGCGGCGCCACAGAGAACATTACGACAAACGACATCCTCCAGCACGGGGAAGAATTTGGGGTAACTAAACTGCACGCGCGTCTCCTCCTGCCAAGAGTCAGACAAACTTGTTTGGACAAGATGGCGTCCGCCCATCCCTTTAAATGGGATTAACGTCGCCTGCCTGCGATTTTTAATTCTGTTATGGGTCACGTTCGATTCGTGGGCCTGATAGACAGAAACAAAACAAAAGCCAGTAACCTCCTCCCCCCCCCCCCACCACCTCCTCATCACAGCATCCCCACCTACTCCCCCCACGACCACGACCCCTTCCCCATCCCATCCCAATCCAAGCAAATTACATTGCAGTGAAACACACGGAGGAAGAAAGCTGATGGCATGAAATATGCATGGCACAAACGGAGCGGCAGTCTAAAATATTAGACATACCCGTCAGACTCACGTTCGGATGGATGGACTTGTAGGAAGGGGGTGGGAGTGGTGGGGAGGGGTGGTTGGTGGGGGGTAGGAGAATGAGATGGCGTCGATCACATTAAAGGAGATTGTAAGTAATGGCGTGCCATGCTGTATGGAAAATTGAAAAAGGTTTTTGATGGAGATGGAAGATGTGGCGTCACTTTAATTTTGCAGCAGCAATAAGATCCCGTTATGCTTGTTTGTCGTTGGTAGTCTGTGCTTGTACTACGTGACATTAGACCCTTTCTAAAACTCATCAAACAGGTCAGTGCTGTCGCTGTATAGCTCATCAAAGTTGCGCTCTTAAACCCGCGATGAATATTCCGATCCCTCTGCGCGACGTCAGTGCTGAAGCATCGAACACATCGGCTCTTCGAGGTGGTTTTTCCGCTGAATTCACCGAATAAAGAAGACAGACCTGCAGCTTTTCTTCGCTAGGGTTGTTTATGTAAACATTATTAACAAATGATGGAGATTATCGTCGAACAGAGCATCCCCACGAAGGGACCGATCATTATTCACCGCCAAAGAGGGAGTAGGGCGGCGGAGGAAATTGAGGGGGCTATCAGTTTTTTGGGCCAACTCAAGGCGGGGAGATCAACCTTTTTTCAGGTCCCGTAAAGAGGGGGGGGGGGGTCACAAAAAAACACGACCAAACTGGAAAAAAAAGTAATTTTTGGACTTCAAAATGGCACTTTCAGCAATCAAAATTTCTAAAAACGCCTCAGCTTCCTCCATGATGTGAGTGTACATGGTTTTGAAGCTATTAGTACCAGTAGTACAAGTATAATTTATTTTTTCAATAAACTCTGTAGAAAAGCCTTACCATCTGGTTTCTTGGCTTCCTCTGTCTATCAGTTGCTGACAATGTTACGGATATGGGCGAACAATGTGGGCGTAAACAAACATTGTGTTCATCATTATATTGTATGAAACCCGATACAAGATGGGCATAAGGAACATCGTTGTTTCATACACAACATTTTTAACCCAAAGTGTCTATTCGTTAAAAACGAGGCGAGTTTTCCTTATACAAATAGTGGTAATTTGTCGGTGTGGAGGGCTACTTACTTAGGGTGGCCGCACTCCAAATTAGACAAATGTCTCACGACGAGACGTTGCAAGACAAAACGACGCAAGTCGTCGCATCTGGTAGAGAGACCCCAACCAGACAAAACTGGAAGGAGCTTCGCTTCGGGATGCATAAAGACGTCTCGCGATAACGTCGCATCCGGTATGTGGCGCCCAGCTCATTGCTAAGACGGGTTCGGATTTCTTCCCCGTCTTCGGGGCGTCGGACGAACGTCTAACTGAAAAATCGTCTAATGGGAAAATTGTCTAAAGTCTGCCTAAATATAAAATCTGGAAAAGCATCTAAACGGAATATCGTACAATGGATAATTGTATAATGGATAAACGTCTAACTGGATTAACGTCTAACTGTGGTTTCTGATGTTATATGTATAGCCGCAGCGAGCGCGGCAGCGCGAGCGAGGCAGGGATAGTAGACGATTTTCCATTATACGAATTGTTAGACGCTTTTCCATTATACGATTATACGAATTTTCTGTTAGATGATATTCCATTATACTGTTTTCCGTTATACTTTCTTCCAATTATGTGATTTTCCAGTTAGACGATTATCCCTCGGAAGAGGTATCACAGGTGAAGGATTTCCGCTTGCACACGTTGCATTTAAGTCCAAAACGCAACGGAAATAGGTTTGCATCTGTATTAAACGAGCCTATTTGGCTTTCCGTCCTGTTATTATCAGTAGCCTCAGCCCCTTGGTGACCACTATATACAAATGGCACAAGAATGAACGGTGACGGACCACGGAGTCCTGACGTTCAATCCAAGCAGACCCAAGATCAAACCATGCCCAAACGCGATTCCCACAGCGTTCGTACTCGTTCTCAAGGATTTAAGGAAACGCTATTCTGATGGCTACCCAGGTCCAAGAGAGCTTCAGGACAGCCGGGGGTCGTTATTTTGAAAAATAAAATTCAAAGTAATCCGCGCTAAATACAAACTTGTGAAATAGGTGCCAATGTATACTGTAGGCTGAATTTAGTAACGTGTCTCTGAAAGCTTATATAGGGCTTCATCTATACTTCAGACATATTAAATTGTTATATTCGCTTCATACTAACACTAGATGATATGTCAGAACAGACCAATAATGGATGGCCATCGGGCATGAAGTGATGGCATGAAGTGATGGACTTGAATATACAATATACAATACTTTACATTTTGATTATAACATCATGATATCGGGGGAAAAAATATGGCGTTTGTTTCACACATGTCGGGGAAATAATTTAGATACGTTCCTCCATGTCGTTCTGAAATCTTAAACATCGGTTCGTTTGCTATTAAAAGTTCGATCTCTGCCATCTTTTTTGGCACTGATTTATTAACCTGGTGGACGTTGCACAGATACAGCAGGTGTGTAGGTTTAGGAGTATAAGGTTAGGATGCTGTTGAGACAAGAGCGAGAAAAGAATGTTTAGAAAGTAGGAAACAGGCTTTGGGCCTATTGTAGGCGGAGAGAACATACCTTTATTTCAAATTTATATTTAGTGTTTATTTTAATGAACGTACCATATTTGTTAATGCTCCTTAAAAATCTGGGGAAAATGCTCACTCGGCTAAGTTTGGGCTCTTTGCCTTTTGGTGTGACGTACTGCTGTTATGCTGACGTAGTGGTGTGACATACTACTGCCTTTGTCTTAATTTAGCTTTTTTCGTCAAATAGGCCAAAGCTACGTACCATATTTATCTTAATAGGCTTTCGTTTGATCCATCACTTAGTGTCAATTTAGTTATTTTTAGCATTTTCCACGTCCGACACTAAAGATGTGAGCCATCGCCACCGACTAAAAATAAAACGGTACCTTTGTTACGGTGGTGGGGCTGCCGCCGCTAATAATTCTGACATTCTTTACAACAATAATTACTCCTGTACAAAGCGCCTTCCCTAAATTACAAATGTTAATAATAAAGCATTTATTTGTAAGCCAAACAATCATCAGTGCGATAGTTTTTAACATTACTCAAAAGATTCAGCAGGTTGGCAATGCTGCCGATGGTCTAGTACCTGACAACGCCACCAACGGAATATTGAGGCGCACACTTCTATCACGCATAGCGACAGACATATGAAAACCATATTATAATCTATCAGTAACGATCACAATATTGCAGGTAAAAAAGTTTTTAGGCCTCTTTAGGCCTAATTTTTAGTTGTCATTTTTATTTCGTAAGTAGCAGCTACGTTTGAGGTTAGCCTTAGTCATTAATGCACCACGGCATCGAGACTATACACGTTGCCGTGGTAACGAGGAATCTTTAAACTATGAGACGCAGGCATGTTGTTATTTCGTGCTGTGGTGCAAATACATCGTCTCATGTATAGTTTGGTTTTATATGTATCACTTCGCCGTGATACGATGATTTAGGTTTCATAATTGAGTTTCCCATCGCTAGTGTAAATGCTGGTTTCGTTGCCATGCTGAAGGTAATCCCTCCAAGCATGGCATCTTTTTTCAAATGATGCTGAGGTATATCGTTAACGATATCCTTTTATTTTTTATGGTTGCGACGTTTCCAGTAGTGGTTAAAATGCGACGATCAAATGTTATTATTTCATTGAGTTACGTCGAAAAAGGTTATCAGCTAGAAAGAAGCAACCAAAATTTAATTTGCCGTGTTTTTTAAAGTTCACTTGACTACCACCAGTTTGGTGTATGCTTCGTCGGAATTCCTTAACTATTCACGACTCCAAATTTACAATGGTGACTGTTAGAAATAAATTTTCATCAAAAATAATTTCTCCTGTAATAATTGTTCGATTTACGACAAATTTTGGCTCAGCAATACTAATTAGGGTATCAAGCGTTGTACCAAATTTCATTCCAATCCGATTTTTTGTTTGGGCTCCACCCAGACTAAAAATGGTGCAACCAACCAACGGACCAACCAACCAACCAACATTTTGCAATTTGGTGTCCGTTATAGGCTAAGCTTCGCTCGCTCGCTCCGCCAATTAACAGGAAGATGATTTTAAACTTTATACAAAGGTTCACCAGCAATCAACAAAGACATAACGAAAACTTAGAAATCTTTGTTAAAACCCGTAAAATGTCTTACTCAACAGAGATGTCACTCGTTCTTTTTCCGTTTTGAGATCTCCATAAAGGCCATAAATGAAAATATACTAGCATGAAAAGTTTGTTTTTAATTTACTGGACGGAAACTGAAAGCCAAATAAGCTCAGTTAATATCAAAGAAGTGCAGCTGCAGTTCTATTTCCATTGTATTTGGACTAAATGTCAGAATGCCTAAACCAACGACAACCCAAGGCTGAAAACCTTATTCATCCATTCTGACACAGTCTTTGCAGCATGGTTCCAGTCGTTCCGTTGGTTTTTAGAGATCTTGGGATCAATTTCCCGCTCAGGCGTTCTGGCATTTAAGTCCAAAAGGCAACGGAAATGGTTTGCCTCTGTCTTTTCTAAATATTCAATGCTGTTTCGCCTTTTTTTTTAAGGCATCCCCTTTCAAGGAATTCTAATTTTAATGGTAAAGATACAACGACAACAGGAAAAAGCCTTTTCTTCATTAACGAAAAGGCCTCAGCTCGGATTTCGGGGAAAGAATGAAAGAAAGACACCACAGGTGGTTGGTTGCTGCGTCTCGTTCCGATGCAAATTAGAGTTGTGGCAGATGTTTAAAGACTCTCCGTCTTGAGTCTTGATGGCTACAACAGACGAGAAACGGAAGAAAGGAACGAAATTGGCTCAATATCTACCAAGAGTAGATAAAGAGAGCAGTTAGTTAGAAACAGCCGAGGGCGAGGAAATGTCCGTAATTCGCCCAATATTGGGCTACGTTTATCTTGATGGGGCAGGTAACAAGGCGTGTTGATAAAGGAAAGATAACACCCGAGGAGACGCTTCGATCCGTTGTTACCCGCGCCGCCCATCCACTACCACAAACTTGTTTTCCATGAATTTTATTGTTAAGAATAGCCTACCTTAACGTGTAGAAGTGGCATAAATATTTTTTTTTATCGAGATTATTTGTTTAAACCAAACAACTGATATGCGTTGTCACCGCAAAAAAATAATAATAAATATACATACATATATATATATATATATATATATATATATATA